>JAKSZP010006812.1:0-128888 GCA_022478985.1 Massospora cicadina | reverse complement strand
TCCATCCTCCCTCCCCCAAGAGGTGATAGGTGGAATCATCCCTGTACCAAGGATAATCAATAAAAATAAAAATTATAAAAATATATGGCTTTTTTCTCTGTGCGGTTTATAATAATTTTTTCCAATATCTTTCATTAATTTTTTATCATTTATCTCTTCTTTTTTTCTATAGGACTTGGCCTTGTTTCAGTTCAGTGGTCCATCTTTTTTATTTATTTTTCTTTCCCAAACTGGGTCCTGGGTACTTAAACCTGCCAGTTTTCTATGGTTCAGAGGTCCTTTTTTGGACTTAACCATATAGATTGGTTCAGAGGTCCTTTTTTTGGACTTGACCTAATCATCAGGACATGACCAACTTAATAGTTCAACAGTCCTTCAGGAACTCTTTTATTTTTTTCATCGATCCAATGCTTTAGATACTTAGAATGGACTCAATTCACAACTCTTCCATCCAAGAGATTCTTGATGGAGTAAGCATCAGTTGCAATCTTGGCAATCACTTCAAACGGACATGACCACAACACATCTAATTTGTTTCTTTGTCTGAAACCATGCATATTGCAATAGGCAACTCTTTCCCCTATTTAATATTCAGCTAAGGTCAGTCAGTTCTTGTCATCCATCAATTTTCCTTGTATCCTTTTCTTCATGGTTGTATCAAATGCTTGCAATTGCATATCGATCAGGATACTCATCAGTTGGTTCAGGTATTGCTTGGTACTCATCCCTGACATAGGTTTCACCACCAAATATAAAATTGGTGGCAACGCGGCCTTTCTCCCATATAATAATTAAACGGCGTCTTTCCCGTCGCTGTATGATGACTAATATTGTAGGTGAATGTCACCAAACTCAGGTACGTTCCCCATGTAGAAGTTCTTCCTGCAACTAGCTTCTTCAGCGTCATGGTCAGTGTTCCATTGACCCATTCTACCAGTCCATTCATCTCCAGCTGGTAAGGTACTGACATGACTCTTCTGATCCCTATTATCTCATTTAACCTCAGGATCACATGAAATGTGAAGTTGGTCCCTTTGTCACTAAGCAGGGCCTGCGGACATCCATGCTGGTATACTAATTGATCCAGGATGAACCTCGCAGTACTAGTAGCATCTACTCTTGTTAGGGCCTTTGTCTCAACCCATCTCATCAGATGGTTGATAGCAACTATAATGTACTTGACTCCCCCTGTGCTCATCATCAGCGGTCCCATCACATCAATAGACACCGTGTGCCAGGCAAATCCAGAGAGGACCAGTCAGTATTCAGTTTTATTCTTATGTGGTTTATGCAGCTGGCACTCCACGCAACAAGCTAGTTAATCCGCGACATTGTAGTTAATCAATTACCAGTAATAGTACTGGTGAATATGGTCAGTTGTTTTCCTCAGGCCTCCATTCCTAACAGCCTTGTGAGCTGCTTTTATTATCGCTGCTCTTTCCAACAGTTTCAGGAATAGTAACCATTTCCCGTTGATCATCTTGAATACTTGTCCATCCATGGTCTCAGTGTTTTCCATCACTTTTTGAAGCGCACCTTGGATTTCTCAGGGCTCATCCCCAATTTTTCCTTTGGCCATTCTCTGGAATAGCTCATCCGCCTGCAGGTATACCAACTGGACCATTGGCAACTGCAATAAGCCATCCGCGTTCTGGCGTGAAGCCCCCGCTCAGTGGACAATCTCATAATCGTAAGCCTGAAGCTTATATGCCCATCAGGCCAGTTGTCCTTCTGGCTCTCTTAAATTGTGTAGCCAATGTAGCGAAGAGTGGTCCGTTACCAACTTAAAGTGTGTTTTATGGACATACACCTGAAACTGCTTTCATGCGTAAATAACTGCAAGGCATTCCCGCTCAGTCATGGTGTAGTTCCTCTCAGCAACTGAGAGTGTCCGGCTCACATACGCCACCAGATGTTTGTCCCCAAGTCCATATACTTGGCTCAGCATGGCGCTGATTGCCATCAATGAAGCATCTTTGAATGATAAACTCCCAATCAAAATTTAGGTATTTCAGAATCAGCAAATCTATCAAATACCGGCATAGCTCATTGGAGGAGTCCTGGGCCTCTTCATTCCATACAAATCCTTTTTTGGATCCTTTAATAAATGGAATAATGGCTTGGCTATTTGGGCAAAGTCCCGAATAAATCTTCTATAGTATCCAACCATTCCAAGGAACACTTGGATGTCTCAGATACTCTTTGGTACAGCCACACGTTCTATAGCTGCTATCTTCTGGGTTTGCGGCTGCAATCCACTTGAGTTGATTATGAACCCCAGGTATTCCAACTCTTTCTTAAAGAAGTGGCACTTCCTTTTCTTGATCTTCAGGTTAGTCGTGGACAGTTGCTTAAATACTTCTTTCAAGTGGGGTAGGTGATCAGTAAACGTCCTACTGAACACGCTTATATCAACCAGATATACCAGGATGCACGACAACTTCAAGTCTCTTAATATCACATCCATGGCTCTCTGAAACGTTGCAGGTGCATTGCATAGACTCTGAGGCATCCTCATCAGTTGGTATAGCCCCTGTGCAGTGATAATCACACATTTTTTGGTCTTCCTTTGGCAAGTCGATCTGCCAATATCCCAAGATCAGATCATCGTGGAGAAATACTTCACTTCTCCTAAATGATCTAGCACATTGTCAATCCTCAGTAGGAGATATGAATCCTTCTTTGTAATTTTGTTCAGCCTTTGTTAGTTAATCACCACCCGGTTGGATCCATCCTTCTTCTTCAAGATCAAAATCAGACTCACCCAGGGACTTGACAACAGAACTAGAAGTCCATGCTTTTCTAGTTTGCTGATTTCATTCTCCACTACTGCTTCAGTGGCTTTCAATTAATGGTTTGGTCTCATCCTTATTGGTAAATTTTCCCCAGTGTCAACCTTATAAATCATGTCTCATGCACATCCTAAATTTTGGTCATCCTGAGCGAACACTTCCTGATACTTTTCAAATAGTTTGAACACCTCCTCTTGCTGACCCTCTGACAGATCAGTGAGCTGCTTTCAATCAACCAATAAGTTGATACTTTTGGTCACCCCATCCAATAATTTCATCTCATCTAGAGTGGAATTTCCTCCATTCAGCTGTCAGGATATCTCATCATTTTCTTAGGTCTGAATTTCATAGACCATAAAAATCGATATTTTATATATTTTGTATATTTTATATATTTTTTGTAATTATCTTTTTGAAAAGGGACTTACAACCTACAAAAAGGTTCAGAGGTCCTTCTTTTCCCCTTAATCCAAACTGGGTCCTAGGTACTTAAACCTACCAGTTATCATGGTTTCAAAATCTTATCCTCTTAAGATTCAACCAACCATTTGGTTCAGTGGTCCACTTCTAGGACTTGACCAAAATCTCAGGACATAACCATTTAATGGTTCAGACGTCCGCTGGGAACATTACAACTATTTTTTCTTAGGATCAATACTTCCAATTAGTTTTGACCTTTCTCCCTATATGACCAGCAGCGCTGTTTCTTCACATATAGGTTATACTTGCCAACTTTTGGCAATACTCTTGAATATTAGGCCTTTAATCCCAACTGGTTATTCTTCCATCAGGTTCTAATTTCATCTCTTATTTTGGCAACTGATGCTTTGGATCCTCATATCTAGCCAACAGTTTCGTCCAATTGTTCAGTTCATTTTTCTCCTGAAAACAATTTCAGCCTTCATGGCTATCCTTAATTACAAAGGTCGTTCTGGCCTCGTTAGCTTCATCCAATTTCTCCTGAATTGATGAACTTGTCTCCAGCAACTTCTGACCAGTGATTGAGTGTTATTGATTTAAATGATTTTCTATACCGTCTTGAATTAATCATTTCCTATTTTTGTCTTCATATCTTCATTAGTATGGCAATCCAATTCTCTGGATTGATTGCTTCCTATTTCATCCAATGCCTCATCTAAACGCTCACTCCTCAGGACTATTTAAAGTGGACCCAATTTTAACCAGAGTTGATCCTGCTTTTCCTTGGGGCTATTTCCAGTGGCCCAACTCAAACCCAAGTTGGCCCTGCTGATACTCTTCATCTAAAGTAGATGTCCGGTGGAACTGGTTTCCTTGCAGCTCTAGATAGTTCCATATCTAGGCTGTAAGTCCTTTTCCCTGAACTTGAGTATCTTCGATTTGCTTCACTCAGAGCTCCACTGCTGAGCTGGGTGAATGCCACTGAACATGATCCTATTCACGCTGTATCTTTGTTACTTCCATCAAAAAATTTATTTCCAAACTTGGAAACATCTTCATAGAACATCATTTTCTATATTCTTCAACTCAAATAACCCTTTAGTGAGCACCAACTTCTAAAAATTTACTTTGGTTGTTATTGGCAAGCAACCCAATAACCTTTTTTTGCACAGGTCTGGTTTCCTCATGCACTTCATCGCGTTGTGCAGTAGAATGTATTATTAATCAATAGTAGCATGGAGACTATTATCCTTAGTTGAGTATGAATTATATTTTGGCCCAACGCTCAGCCAGTATTCCTGATTAAATACTCTTGAAGTCATACTCATAGGGATTCGTTCCCTAGCTCTTGTCCACCCAATCTTTGCTGAGATACCCTGGTGACAATCTCTTTGGCCCAACACACAGTTGGAAGCTATCCCTTATTGTGGCCCTTTCTTTTCTAGATCCCGTTCAGATCTTTACTCTTCTCTCTGAGAGTCTTCCAATTATTGCCCTCTGCAATAATATCCTTGAGACAGAACAACACAATAAAAGCTGATAGTATAATTATACACTAAATTAATAATGTAAATACTTGTAAATACTGCAAACACTGGATTTTTCTTTATTTCTGGCTTCCTGACATACAAGGATCTTGGTCCACCTGACTAATAAAATCCTTATCACCTGTATCAACCCCAGGATGGGTGAAATCAAATGGAAAGTCAAGCTGATCTGTATCTACTCCAAAATGCTGGTTTTTTATTATAGTAAATTCTAGGGAATATATATAGTGGGGAATTTGGCTGTCTAATCCTTGGTTGACACCTAATCGATGAAATGGCAGCCGTTGCCATTAAATCACCTATCCTTATCTCAGCAGTGATGGTCTTCCCCATCCTGGTTAGGATTCCGTCATTGGACATCCTCAAGACCTCAAATGGAAAGAGTCAGAAGATGTGTCCCCAACGTTTTCCTCTCAACCCAAGTGAACCAACCATATTTGGCTAGTGACCTGCTTAGTTAATGGGACTTATTACCCATTAAGGCAGGTCACTCACCAACTGGTTGATTTGCTAGCTGCAGGCAGCATCACTCGCCTCGCAACTTGTTATTCATTCCCAATCATTCAGTGATGAAATCTGACTGATCCCAATTGGTACACCAGATAGTTAATCACTATCAGATGCCCCTATTTTGTCAGCAAAACCACCAAATGAGATCTAAAGTATTTGTCCGGATTGATCCCCAATGGATACAACCAGGAAAACATCTCAAAATCCCCCAATGTAGTTACTCTGAAACTTGGGCCAACCAATTTCTGATTCACTTCGGCTTAGGAAATTTTCCCCTAGTGATACTAGGTAATCTAGCAGGCTGGGAATATGGGCAAAAATCCAAACACCCAATTAACTCTATCATAAGCTTTCTGCTGGTCTAAAAAAACAAGTGCTCCAGTAGCCATGGATTGGCAGACATTGGGTATAGTATGTATGTTGTCCCATATAGACCTCTTGGGAATGAAACCAAATTGATCAGAGAAATGAGATCAGAGGCAACTTCCCCTAGGAAGTTGGCCATAATCTTAGTAAACAATTTAGTATCAGTGTTAGTAAGTGATATGGGGCGCCAGTTGGCCAAGTCCAGCTTATTCCCTTTCTTGTACAGCGTTATTGTGAAAACCTCCTGGCCCCCAGAAAGGAGGCGCTTTTCTAACAGATCTGGTTCATTGAGGCTAGCAACAAAGAGGAAATATAATTAAAACATATCTTGTAGAACTCATAAGGAATCCCATCTGGACCTGGGCATTTTCTGTGTGGTGCACCACAAATGGCATACCAGAGTCCATTGAGAGAAATTAAATTCATTAACTCTACTTCTTTCCGTTCAGCATAACTTGCCAAGAAAAATTACATGAACTTATAAAATAAAAAAATTTTCTCATAGTAGTTTCACTCCAATGTCCTTGGATTCTCCACTGGCTGCTCCAGTGTGGGGCAGCGGCGAAACTCCCCCCACCATTTTCCATCCGGCAGGAAAACGCACTAGGACTGGTTCACCCAGTCACTCCAAACCCATGGGCCAATTCGTTCCACCCCAAGGACCTAGATGCCCACCTTGCTCGTACTCAAGAGGTACCATGCTGCCCCCTAGTGTCTCCCTGGAGCAATATGCACTACAGCCTAAGGGTCAAATATGGGAAACTATTCCCATATCATGACCAAGCCATTATCAAAATGGCACAAGCGGTGATGACACCCGCCAGCTTTATCAATTTCTGCTCCTACAAGGGGTATTTTGACCTCGGCTTCACCTGTGAAGCCAACGCTGCCACTGCAGCAACTGTGCCCCTGGTATTCCAGGGCACCCCTCTCCCCACAACTCGGACTCAGCTCCCAGTGGACACCACTTTAGTGGTCCAGTTTGCTGGTTTGCCCACCCACCTCCCCCCTGCGGTGCTCCACCAGGAGCTGATGGACGGTTTGGCAGCCTATGGCTCCAGCCCCATCTTACAATTTGTGGTCCCAAATGGGGCCACACGACTTGCTGGGCCTCAGGCATATGTCACAATAAGCCCTGAATTTAATAAAATTGCAGTGGCAATTCTGCCGCGCACCATTATTCCCTCAGCGCCTGACCATCCATTTCAGGCCTGCGTCAAGGGCGAGTGGATGATCTGTACATCATGTTTTGAGTTAGACCACTCGAAATGCAAGTGCCCCTTCTCAACCACTTCAGGTGGATCAGATGACTCATCCGCTGACCTCCAATCCACTGCCCACCCTGTACAATTTCCGTCATGGGGCAAAATCCTACCTCCTCCACCCCCAAAGCCTGTTTCTGCAGCTGCACCTGCAGCCACCAATCAGCCTCCTCCTCACCACAATGCCATAAATAATTCCTCCAATCAAGCATCAGATTGGATCCCAGTTTGATCCCATGCTTCCTCAAATGAATCGACCAAACCTCAACCATATGCTGATTCCCCAATCCAATTCAACCAAAACCCATGGGAATTATTGGCTGAAATTGACAAATCAGGTAAGTTCATTGAAGAACCATCTCTGCAAATCAAGCGGTTCATTAATGCAGAATGGGACGCCAAATACCCCCCTCAACTTTATACACCACAGCCAAACGCCAATTGTTTTGCAGTGATCACCAGCTTGCAGTCAAAGCAACTGCAACACCAGATTGTCATCCCCTGTGTAAAGCTGTCACTAAATCAGTAGTGATACTCAAAGGAGGAATTCAACCTCCTGTTATCCCCACAACCTTAACTCCAAAAGGCAAAATATTGGTGAACCAGTATTACAAAAATGCAAACAATGCTATCCAGAACGTGGCAAATATAGCATGGAATCCAAAAGCAAAAATAACCTGAACCAACATTGCCACGTTTGTTAAACTCCCAGACGCCTGAATCAAAGCTGAAAAAGCTTTAACCGAATATCTCAGTGCCAAATACCTAGCTGGCAATTTCCATGAAATTCCAATTATTAGAGATATTGAACCACATACCGCAGATGCCCCAACGCCATTACTGATGGCCGTGACACGCACCCTACTATGGGAGTAAGAAGCTGCTTCCAAAGAGGCTGCTGAAGACGAGCCCCCCAACCCCCTCCCCTTCTGCTATGGAGGGATAAGCGGCTTCCGCTGCCCACCTGGTTGGTCAGTTTTCAAAGCGTTTCACTCAATCCGCCCATTAGGCGTTTTGTTTGAACCAAGTAGTTACATTAGTTTTTAGTATATTTTAGTTTTGGTAATGTCCATCCTCTGGTCAGCTTGCCTCTAATAAATAAATTCATTAACTCTGGGTAACAGGAAATGGTGTTTATATCTGCTCCTTCAAGAAAATCAACGACATCAGATTGTTTAACTAGATTGGAGCAATACAATTCAGAGTGATAATTTCAAACTTCAATTGACACTTCAGCTGGAGTATCTGTGATGGAGTGGTCTGGCTGCCTCACCCGTGTGCAGGGCAAGCTCTGTTGCAGTGTGAAGAATTTTCAGAAAAAATAAGTGGAGCACGTGTCACCTACCATTATATTTTTTGCCATATACTGCACACAAACACAACGGTTGTGTTGCCTTACCAGTGCGTTGAGGAACGTGGACACCTCTGCCCACTTGTGACCCCAAGCCAGGCTGTAGCCAGCAGCAGGGACATTAGATTTCAGGTGGTCCACTTCTGCAAGCGTGCATAAAATGACTGCTAAGGCAGCCCAAGAGTGATGCGATGAGATGTGGTGTTCCTGGCAGATGGTGTTTGCTTTGAAATTTGATCAGGTAGTAAGTGGGTCCGCACAGAATGGTGTGGTAAACCCTGGTGCCGTAGTTTTGCTATCTACCCATGAGGAAAATCTGAGCAACATGATCTTGGGTGGGCGGAGTTTGCACCACAATGGCGCCTGTGCCTCTGGGTGTGACAAAGAGAAGGAATCAACACCAACCTGTGGTTGAATAAATTGAGTTTTTTCATCATAAAGTGTGCAACCTGAGCCCAAAATTTCAATGGGGCAAGAATAAGGTCAATGTGGGACATCAACCTTAGCTGACCATTGTGCACATGGGGGCAAGACATGTTGGGGAGCAGCGGTGCATGTTTAGGTAGGGTATCAAACAGCCCCAGTGTGGCTTTTAGAACGTGGAGTTCTATGTGCCCCTGCGGGGGGCAGGCGCCAATGGCCAGCAGTCAGTGGCCAGGTTGGTCCAGCAGTTCATATTGCCCACACAAATGAGTCAGGGGGAAGCAGGAGGAAAGTAATGCCCAAGAAGAATTACTGATGAGCGCATGCACAGGTTGGGGCATACACATTAATGACAGCGTGTACTTTGTTGACCCACAAAAAGGACACTACAAGTACATGGTCATTGAGGTAAAAATTGAAGAAATAAATTTAAAGTTATGGGTTGCTCATAAAAGCACCCCACAGTGTGGCAAAAAAAGTAAAGGGAAGAGAGGAGCATGGTTGCCCATGTGTCCTCAGCACCATATGGACAGTGGGTTACCTGAATAACCAGGATGTCCACAGGTAAATTATTTTTTAAAAAAACTCAGTTTCCTAGCCTGGGATGGTGAGGCCTTGAGTTCAGCGATATTCAACATCCCTATTGTGAAGGCTCCCCCATTGCACCTTAGAAGCAAGGGAAAGGGCCCCCTTGGCCTCCCTTTGTCATATGCTCAGCAGCATCAGCAGACTGTGTATAGTGCTTCTTATCAACATACATGTCCTTCAGGAAATCTGGCACTTTGGATGAAGGTGTGGTTTTGTTGTTCTTTTTTGATGATTTGGGATGAATTTTTACATTGTTGTTCGCCTGCAGTGAATCATCACAGGTCAGCAAAAATTTGGATTGAAAATTGGTGGGATAATTGGTCTTGATTGAGGCTTGGTAACTTTGTTTATTCATATCTGACTCACCCATTGGGTCATTAGGCTGGTCAGCCCAATCTGATTGGGGGACAGATTTGTGAACTGCTTCCGCAGCAAATGACTCAATGTCATCCTGGACCTAGGCAGGTGGGATCACAGACATGGCCGTGGCTGCAGCCTTGGATGCTGCTCTGCAGGCCTGCTTGGCCTTCTTATGCACTTGCAGGGACACAGGCTCAACCTGAATGTAGCACCCCTGCATGCCCCACAGGAAGGCGGCATCAGTGTCTATGGCCAATTCATAGCTGGCGTCTGCACTGCTCATTGCTTCTGGTATAATTTTGTTTTGTGTAATGCCCTCCTTGGTGTGGCAGGTGTGGGCCTTGTGGCCAAAAGCGTGGCAAAATGTGCAGATAGGGGTCTCGCTATCCACAGTGACATGAAATGGGTGGAATTCCTGCCTGTCAACTAACACAAAATTGGTGTGGGGGATCAGGGTCAAATCTTCCGCAACAACTGTGGACAGAGTGAGCACAGCAATTGCCTTGCCCATGCAAAGATACAGCATGAGCATAAATTGTTGCATCTAAAAGGATTAAATTTCCCTATATGCTTTAAGCCCAGCCATTAGGTGGTGCTCCAGCACAGTGCACTTGATCATTGTGGGGAAGAAGTCGAATGTTATAAAATTTGATTTGATTTGGTCCAGCGAATGCACTTCATCTCAACCACCCTTTGACTGTCCAGGAGCTCTACCACCACACACACCCATGCAGCTTTGTCCACTTCTTGTTTGCTTTTGAACCCAAGTTTAACCAATCTCAGGGAATGGAGTGTGGTGCGATGTACACTGTAGTCAGGAAATGGGTGTGTACATCTCCACAAAAATTTTGTAAAGTGACGTTTGCTAGATATCCAGGAATATTTGGACCCTGCGCTCCACTGACAACGGGGTCTGGAAATGCGGAGTATTGATGAACTGGTTGCATTTCGTTTTAGGCCAAAATCTCTGGGGAAATACTAACTGCCAGTTTTTTAATTTTTTATTGAGGATGCCAGTATCATGGGGCGTTTATGAAATTTGAATGGTGCAGAGCCCACGCCTGTGCCCTCTACTTTGCTCACCCAAAGCTAACTGACATTGGGTGCACAAATCTCCTTGAAGAGATATCAAATCTATCTAGACTTGAATTAAATACGTTGCAAAAGTGTTTGCAATGAGAGAGAAAAGTTTTTATTCAGTTGATTTTTTAGCCTAACTACTTTTGAAAAGCAGTTTGTAGTCATTTGGCTAGTAATCAAGTTAATTGTTTCAGTAAGCAGTAAATGATTGGTTTTTTTTGCTTTTAATAGGTTTTTGAAGCAGTGGGTGGTTTTAGGTTAATTTAGTAGATCCAATTGGTTTTAGGTAAATGGTTGGTAGTGTTTGTTTAAGGCGTATCAACTTTAAGAAAATCAATCTTCTTTAAATATATAAGGTGGTGAAATCTTACAAAAGCATGGCTAAAAGGCCAAGAATAACATTTTAAATTTTAAATTTATTGTGGGGAAGGCCGACCATGGGACGGACACTTCAAAATATGACTCAGGAAAGATAAACTTAGTACCAGGGGAGGCACCCCAGAGAAGCGATGCTATCTCTTGTTGCCAGCGGGAACGCCACTTATGGGGAGGGGGAGGGAACGTGTGAAGGGGCCGTAGCCACTATTGAGCACGTGTGGAGGAAGGGGTCTGATTTGATGAACCAGACTGGGAACCAGGAGGAGACCAGCTGTCAGCGACGCGGTTTGAGATATCCAAACATCCATGCTTGAAAGTGGTCCACCAAATGAGACCGGAATCTGTGGACAGCTTCTGGGAGGGTGGGGATGGAGCCAGCGATGGCATCCAAGACAATCGTGTGGATAGTCCACATGGCGATTGCAACCACCAGAGCATGGAGGGAGGGTAGGAGGGGGAGGTCATTGATGAAGCAAACATATCTCTTGACAGACTGAAGGGATGCGTTTGATCCTGGCCCAGCAGACGTTGGACTTCGCGCCATATCACTTTAGAGGTGGGGCACTTCTCCAGGCGGTGGAACAGCGTTCCATACTGTCCACACACGACACAGGATGAGTGTAAAGTGTTAGAGCGCTCAGCTGTACGATATACCCACCTCAGGCAGCGCCACACGTGGGAGCGGACTTGAGGCTGCAACAGAGGATGGTGTGCGTATTTCCAGATAGTCTTTTGGGTCTCAGTGGAGTAAGGGATGTCCATCATGTCCAGGTAGTCCACCCTGGATAGGACATGGGGTTGAATGGGGATCACGCCATCATGGATGGGTAGCACCTGTACCTCTTGTGTGAACTGAGGAGAGGGGCGGCCTCTTTGGGTTGTATGTCCGCTTTTACAAATTCTCCACTCTGCGCTTTGCATGGAGAGTAGGATTCGTTTGTAGTGGGTGTTAGTCCCGTGAGGACCTGTGGCTGATGTGTGTGATGCGAGGTATTTCATCAGGGAGTGGGGGTTTGATGGATTGTTGAGGCCCAAGGCTCAGGAGAAGTTGGAGCGGGCCGCACGGGACCAGTGTTGGGATGGGAGTGTAGGAGCGGTGACGGCCATGATCCAAGTGCCCAGGATCTTGACAGCATGGGCTTTGAAGTCAAGCAGGCCCGTGCCACCTTGATGATGGGGACCAAACATGACCTCTATCTGTATTGGTGGAGGGCGGCCTGACCAAAGCCATCCTTGCAGCAAAGCATACAGGGATTTGAAGAAGCTTGGGGAGAAGGGGATGGGGTGGGCTCCGAACCAGACTTTAGATAGGAGCATAGAGTTGGCAAGAACAACCCTGCCAGTGATGGTAGTAGGGTGGGCTCTGAGAGAGGCGATTCGCTTCATCACGTTGTCCAGTATATGGCATTCCATTACTGCTGACGCATATCCGCCTGCCTCCATCCACACGCCCAGATGGCGCACCAGTCCTATGGTAAGACGTGGCATGAAGGGGAGCACCAGTGGAGCAGTGTGTGTTGAGTTAGTAAGGCGTGGACGTGGGCGAGCAGATGGGCCAGGTTGGGAACTAATTGCTGGGGCCCAGCAGTTCTGAAACTGACCAAGGAGGATGATTTTGGTTTTGGAGGCATTCAGTGCCGCGTTGCTTACCTGGGAATATTCCTGGATGAGGGCTTCAAGCGCACGTGCATCTTTGTTATTAGACTCCCCACCACGCAATCATCTGCAAATGCCATCATCTTGACTGGGGTTTGGCCTGGCACATGGACCCCAGTGAGTTGGGCATTCACATTTCGCAGTAGTGGGTCAAGGCTGAAGTTGTATAAGAGTGGGCTGAGGGGTCCCCTTGTCGCAGGCCCCTTTGAGGGCGGACTACTTCCGTTAGGAAGCCTGGGCCACACACTGCCATTGTCGCAGATTCCGTGAGCAGCATCACCCAGTTTATGAAGCGGGGGGTAGGCGGAATTGATGGAGGCAGGCCCTAAGGTATTCCCAGTTTACTCTATCATAGGCCTTTTGTTGGTCCAAGAATACAAGTGCCCCAGAGGCTGTGGACTGACATACATTAGCCACAGAGTGCATGTTATCCCAAATTGACCTTCTGGGGATGAAACCAAATTGTTCTGGGGAGATGGTGGCAGATGCTACAGTCCCTAAACGGTTAGCCATGATTTTTGTTAAAATTTTGGTGTCTATGTTTGTTTGAGAAATTGGGCACCAGTTGGCTAAGTCAAGCTTATCCCCTTTCTTGAAGAGTGTGACAGTAAAGGCCTCATGTCCTCCTGGTAGGAGGCGCATTTCCAACAGGCTTTGGTTAAGTGAGGCTAGCAGCAATGGGGATATATATTTGAAATATTTTTTGTAGAACTCATATGCAATGCCATCTGGGCCTGGGCATTTTTGGTTTGGCACACCGCGTATGGCTGTCCATAATTCGTTTGGAGTAATTAACTTCATTATTTCCGGGTATCAGAAAATGATGCAGATATGAGCTCAGTCAAGAAATTCTGCCATTTCAGCCAGCTGAATTGGTTTGGCTCGGTATAACTTGGAGTAATATTTTTGCATTTTGATTGCCACTTCGGCCAGTGTGTCCACAATGGATATATCCGATCTTTGCACCTGTGTGCAGGCCATGCTCTGGCATGGTGCAAAAAATTTTTTTAAAGAAGTATGTGGTGCACTTGTTGCCTTTAGTGATGCATGTGGCCCTGTATTGGACACAAACCCGATGTTTGTGTTGCCTTTTGAGTGCGTTGAGGTGGGCGGCTGCCTCTGCCCACTTCTGGCCCCATGCAGGGCTGTATCCTGTGGCTAGAATGTTGGACTCCAAGTGGGCCAATTCCGCCAGAGCGCGCGAGATAACCGCCAATGTGGCTCGTGAGCATCTGGAGGAGAGATGGCGATAGTGGCGGATGGTGTTCTCTTTGAAAGTTGTCCATGTAGAAATGGGGTCCGTGCAAAATGGTGCAAAAAATGATTTTGCCAAAGTTGCCTCTTCCACCCATGTGAAAAATCCTGGTGACGCGAGCTTGGGGGCGGATTTTGCACCAATGTGGGGCCTTTGCAACTGTGATGGGTAAGTGGTAGGTTATTGAGACCAGTCATTGGTCGGAGAATTCCATTTTCGTTGTTTTGAAGTGGGAGATATGGGGTTGGAATTTTGCCAGTGTTAAAATAAGGTTGATGCGGGTCATGGACCTTAATTGGACGTTGTGGACATGGGGACACATCATGTTTTTGAGCAGTGGGGCATGTCACGGCAGTGCATCCATTAACCCAAGGGTGGCTTTTAGAACGCGTAGTTCTATGTGACCCTGTGGGGCGTGGGGTGAGGGTGGCCGCCGGTCTGTTGGTGAGGTTAGCCAATAGTTCATGTCACCAACTAGGAAAGAATCAGGGGGTAGCGGGAGGGATTTGACCATCAAGAAAAATTCCTGATGCTCATGTGCACCATTTGGGGCGTAAATGTTGATGATTGTGTGCGCAACATCAGCCCACGAGAAGGTGACTATGAGCACTCGGCCATTTAGGAATGTTTCTGAGGATGTGAATTTGAAAAATTATTTTTCTGAATTAGCACCCCACAGTGCTTCAACCAATAGGATAGGGATGGGAGGAGCATTGTTTTCCAAGCTTCCTCGGAACCTCGTGGACAGTGGGACTCCTGGATGGCCAGGATATCCATGGGTAAATTGTGTTGTAAAAAACTCAGTTTCCTAGCCCAGGATGGGGAGGCCTTGAGTCTGGCGATATTCAGCATCCTAGAGTGAAGGTTTCCCCTCACACCTTAGGTGCGATGGGGTGGGCCCCAGGCCCACCAGCCTCTTCAAGGTCCCCACGGGCTTTCACAGCAGCGCGGGTGTTAGCAGCAACGCTATCGGGGTTTTTGTTAATTTTTGCAGAAAGAGTCGCGTTGGCTTTGGCCTTCACTTTTTGTTTTCCTGACATTGGACAAAAATTTTTGTGGTGCGGATAAGTTTGGTGCACTGTCGAGTGGGGCAAAAAATTTTTTCAATTGGGATAGGTCCCAAGTCAGTTTTGACTGGAGCTTGGGTGCAGCAATTGGGTGAGATCAAATCTCCCATCAGATCCTCAGATTGAGTGGCCCGCTTGGCATGGGCTTCCCAATCTGATTGGATGATGGATTCCCAAGTTGCTTCTGCCACAAAGGTCTCCATGTCCTCCTGGCGTTGTGAGTGTGGGATGGTGGTGGCGGCCTTTGCCGCTTCCTTGGCTGTGGCCCTACAGGCCTGCTTGGCCTTCTTCTGCTCCTGCGGGGAGATGGGCTTTGCCAATAGGTAGCAGCCTTGTGCTCCCCATGGGAAAGCCTCCTTGGTGCTTGCGGTTGGTTCATAGTGCGCCTCTCTGCTGGCTATGGCCACCGAGAGGTGCTCTTGGAATGTGACGCCCTCCTTGATGGGGCATGCATGCACCTTATGGCTGAACGCATCACAGTGGGTGCAAATGGGGGCGCGCTGTCCACAGTTACCCAGAATGGGTGGGTGGTATGCCCTGCGATGTCAATAAAGGTGGAGTGCGGGATCTGGGTTAGGTCCTTCACAATCTCCTCAGTTGGGGTCAGAACTGCGATGGCTTTGCCAGTGCACAGGTGTGGCATCAGCATGAAATGTTGCATTTTGAAAGATTGTATTTCACCATATATGGTGAGACCATCTTTCAGGTGTTGCTTCAAAATGTCACGTTTTAATGTAGTAGGCAAAAAGTCAAACGTGAGGAAAATTTGGTTTGATTTGTCTATCTGGTGCATTTGGTTTCAATGACCCATTGCTTTTCGGGAAGGTCAACCACTATGCACACCGCTGCAGCCTCATCTGCTGCTATTTTGCTTTTAAAACCCAGGTCCAGCCAACCACGTGACATGGAGTGAGGTGCAACATACACCGTGGTCAGGAAAATTTTGTGTACATATTCACAAAATTTTTCCCATAAGGCCGTTTTTTGGATGTCCAGATACACACAGACTCCAAATTCCACCAACGAAAGTGGCTGGGAGTGTGGCATGTTGATGTACTGGTTGCATCATGCTTGCCATGCGAGTATCTCTGGGGAAATTGTGACCGCCAGTTTTTTAAGATTTTTGTCTATTCCGCCAGATTCTCTGGGGTGTTTTTGAACGTTAGAGGCCGCGGGCCTTCCGCCTGCTCCTCTTACCTTGCTTGCCCAACTCCTCCCAGACATGGGCGCAGACTAATCTCCTCTATGAGATTATCAAACTAGATTGAGTTTTGAATTGAATAGGTTGCAAAAGTGTTTGCAACGAGAAAGAAAAGTTTGCCAAGAATAACATTTTGTTCTTTAAATTATAATATAGAAAAAGATAGATATTTGAGATTTAGACTTATAAGCTAGCTTAGTGTGTAGCTAATAGCAATAAAGGCACTTATTTTTATTTAACTTAGTTTAAAAAGTACTTGGTTATTTAATTATTTAGATATATTTAAAATAAAGTATTTATTATAAATTTTGCTTCTGAAGCTTTCAAAAAAAATATTATTTAAATAAAGAAATAAGTTAAAATATATAAATTGAATAAATTAATTTAAATAAATAGTTTGAATTAAATTCATAAATGAATTAAATGCATCACTTAAATTAGATGATAGATTAGATGATAAAAAGATTGAGCGAGGAATTGAGCCTGCAGCTCTAACTTAGCCTTACAATTTATTATTTATCATCTTATTGTTTTTGTTTTGGGCAAGAAGTTTAGTGAATAGTTCAGTTTATTTGACAATCTCAGCCACTTGGCCAAATAAGTTGAAGCAATCAGATTGATGGGATCATACATACACACACATACTTTTCCATTTTATATATTAGATACAGATACCTGAGCTTTGCTACAGTGTTTATAATTTATCAGACATTCAAATTGATTATTTTAGATTTAATATTTTTTTAGATAACCACCAACCACTTAACCAAAACCATTAAACTTATCAAATCAACTAAAAAAGTACAATCACTCAATCAAAACCTTTTAAACTTATTAAAATAACCAAATAACTATATTTGCTTAGCAAACCCATTTTTTGGTAATGAAGATTTTATGTAGTGGAACCATCCCTCTAGGCAACCACCCTATCCTCCTTTTTTATCTTCATATCTTTATTTAATCCCTTTATAATAGAGTAACATTAAGCGGGAGAAGAGGAAATGATGTTTTATCTTGACATTTCAGGCTTTAATCCTGCTACAAACCAAGCTGACACTAGAGTGGTAACAGTTTACACCCCACTAGAAAACCTCCTTATCATACCTTTTGGTTTTATCTCCATACCTTTATCCATTTTTTTCAAAGAAAAATAATAAGATTGGATGAGAGGTAACAATGCTTTATCTTAGCCAGTATAGGTTTTAGACCCCTTACTAACTAAACCTGAACCAGAGTGGTAGAATGGTTTACCCTGTTAAGCTAATGTTGCAGAAAAGCCCATGAATGGTGCTTCTGACCAGTCCACAACCAGTGGAGTTATTATAAACAACAACGCCCACGCCAGTGGTAGTACTGGCAACCAGGTTATTGTGGTTGAAGGTGAAAGAGGCCCTTTTATAGGCACAGATGAGCAAAATACTTTTTCCTCCAATAGTTTCATCATGTGGACAAATTTTCGCCCAACCTATTTGGGAGATATACTAAATGAGGACAATTATGCAGCCCAAAAATAATATGAAATTGACCCCCTTATATATCTACAGTGGAGCAAAATAATTTGACTTTTGCCAATGATGCCAGGATGAGTGAAACAAATCACACCAGCAAAAGTATCAAAAGTTTTTAACAAACATATTACCAAATTTTGGAAGTCATCTGACTTCAGAAAGTGACTTGAAGCTATGATGCAAGGCGCATTATAGGAGTGCCATCAAACAAACCCAATGTTGAGGCGCATATTACTAGATTTGGTAATCAACTCAACTCAACAGAAGTGTCTATGGCCCAGAACCTGAAACAGGGCCTAGCACAAAGGCTCCTGAACGTCCAGGTTCAGGGGTAACTACCATGAGAAAGAGCTCTCCATATAGAAATTGACCCAAATGAGTGAAGAAGTTAAAGAAGCAGTAAGATGCTGTCAGACCAGAGGATCATGAAAATCCTCAATATCAGACCCCAAATCCCAAATATTTCTAAATATTTTATTTATTTTATATCTTAAATTTCCCCCTGAAGCATAATAACTTTCTCTTTATCCTTATAAAAAACCTTTTATACAGAATATTAAGTTTATCCTTTTTTGTTTTAGCTTGTGTTGTATCAAGTTAGTAATCACAAGTAGCCAGTCTGGGATTAACCAATCTGAAGTAATTTCCAATATCAGTCTTGAGGTAATCTGTTTTGAAGAGACACTCTTTCAAGGATACCTTGGTGCTGATAACTCCAAGGAAGAGGTTGGAAAAATTCCCAGTGAGTCAAAAAGGCTTTTGTGTGTTTAAATTTTAAATTTATTGTGGGGAAGGCTGACCATGGGATGGACACTTCCAAATATGACTCAGGAAAGAAAAAATAGTACCAGGGGAGGCATTCCAGAGAAATGATGCTATCTCTTGTTGCCAGCGGGAACGCCACTTATGGGGGGAGGGAACGTGTGAAGGGGCCGTAGCCACTATTGAGCACGTGTGGAGGAAGGGGTCTGATTTGATGAACCAGACTGGGAACCAGGAGGAGACCAGCTGTCGGTGATGCGGTGGGAGGTATCCAAACATCCACACTTGAAAGTGGTCCACCAAATGAGACCAGAATCTGTGGACAGCTTCAGGGAGGGTGGGGATGGAGCCAGAGATGGCATCCAAGACAATCGTGTGGATAGTCCACATGGCGATTGCAACCACCAGAGCACGGAGGGAGGGTGGAAGGGGGAGGCCATTGATGAAGCAAACATATCTCTTGACAGACTGAAGGGATGCGTTTGATCCTGGCCCAGCAGACGTTGGACTTCGCTCCATATCACTTTAGAGGTGGGGCACTTCTCCAGGCGGTGGAACAGCGTTCCATACTGTCCACACACGACACAGGATGAGTGTAAAGTGTTAGAGCGCTCAGCTGTATGATACACCCGCCTCAGGCAGCGCCACACATGGGAGCGGACTTGAGGCTGCAACAGAGGATGGTGTGCGTATTTCCAGATAGTCTTTTGGGTCTCAGTGGAGTAAGGGATGTCCATCATGTCCAGGTAGTCCACCCTGGATAGGACTTGGGGTCGAATGGGGATCACGCCATCATGGATGGGTAGCCCCTGTACCTCTTGTGTGAACTGAGGAGAGGGGCAGCCTCTTTGGGTTGTATGTCTGCTAATACGAATTCTCCACTCTGCGCTTCGCATGGAGAGTAGGATTCGTTTGTAGTGGGTTTTAGTCCCGTGAGGACCTTTGGCCGATGTGTGTGATGCGAGATATTTCATCAGGGAGTGGGGGTTTGATGGATTGTTGAGGCCCAAGGCTCAGGAGAAATTGGAGTGGGCTGCGCGGGACCAGTGTTGGGATGGGAGTGTAGGAGCGGTGACAGCCGCGATCCAGGTGCCCAGGATTTTGGCAGCATGGGCTTTGAAGTCAAGCAGGCCCATGCCACCTTGATGATGGGGGCCAAACATGACCTCTAGCCATACTGGTGGAGGGCGGCCTGACCAAAGCCATCCTTGCAGCAAAGCGTACAGGGTTTTGAAGAAGCTTGAGGAGAAGGGGATGGCGTGGGCTCCAAACCAGACTTTGGATAGGAGCATAGAGTTGGCAAGAACAACCCTGCCAGTGATGGTAGTAGGGTGGGCTCTGAGAGAGGCGATTCGCTTCATCACGTTGTCCAGTATATGGCACTCTATTACTGCTGACGCATATACGCCTGCCTCCATCCACACGCCCAGATGGCGCACCAGTCCTATGGTAGGACGTGGCATGAAGGGGAGCACCAGTGGAGCGGTGTGTGTTGAGTTAGTAAGGCGTGGACGTGGGCGAGCAGATGGGCCAGGTTGGGAACTAATTGCTGGGGCCCAGCAGTTCTGAAACTGACCAAGGAGGATGATTTTGGTTTTGGAGGCATTCAGTGCCGCGTTGCTTACCCGGGAATATTCCTGGATGAGGGCTTCAAGCGCACGTGCATCTTTGTTATTAGACTCCCCACCACGCAATCATCTGCAAATGCCATCATCTTGACTGGGGTTTGGCCTGGCACATGGACCCCAGTGAGTTGGGCATTCACATTTCGCAGTAGTGGGTCAAGGCTGAAGTTGTATAAGAGTGGGCTGAGGGGGTCCCCTTGTTGCAAGCCCCTTTGAGGGCGGACAACTTCCATTAGGAATCCTGGGCCATGCACTGCCATTGTCGCAGATTCCGTGAGCAGCATCACCCAGTTTATGAAGTGGGGGGTAGGCGGAATTGATGGAGGCAGGCCCTTAGGTATTCCCAGTTTACTCTATCATAGGCCTTTTGTTGGTCCAAGAATACAAGTGCCCCAGAGGCTGTGGACTGACATACATTAGCCACGGAGTGCACGTTATCCCAAATTGACCTTCTGGGGATGAAACCGAATTGTTCTGGGGAGATGGTGGCAGATGCTACAGTCCCTAAACGGTTAGCCATGATTTTTGTTAAAATTTTGGTGTCTGTGTTTGTTAGAGAAATGGGGCGCCAGTTGGCTAAGTCAAGCTTATCCCCTTTCTTGAAGAGTGTGACAGTAAAGGCCTCATATCCTCCTAGTAGGAGGCGCATTTCCAACAGGCTTTGGTTAAGTGAGGCTAGCAGCAATGGGGATATATATTTGAAATTTCTTTTTGTAGAACTCATATGGATGCCATCTGGGCCTGGGCATTTTCAGTTTGGCGCACCACGAATGGCTGTCCATAATTTGTTTGGAGTAACTAAATTCATTATTTCTGGGTATTGGAAGATGGTGCAGATATGAGCTTGGTCAAGAAATTCTGCCATTTCGGCCAGCTGAATTGGTTCAGCTTGGTATAACTTGGAGTAGTATTTTTGCATTTTGATTGCCACTTCAGCCAGTGTGTCCACAATGGAATTATCCGATCTTTGCACCTGTGTGCAGGCCACGCTCTGGCTTGGTGCAAAATTTTTTTTAAAGAAGTATATGGTGCACTTGTCGCCTTTAGTGATGCGTGTGGCCCTGTATTGGACACAAACCTGATGTTTGTGTTGCCTTTCGAGTGCGTTGAGGTGGGCAGCTACCTCTGCCCACTTCTGGCCCCATGCAGGGCTGTATCCTGTGGCTAGAATGTTGGACTCCAAGTGGGCCAATTCCGCCAGAGAACGCGAGATAACTGCCGATGTGGATCATGAGCGTCTGGAGGAGAGATGGCGATAGTGGCGGATGGTGTCCTCTTTGAAAGTTGCCCATGTGGAAATGGGGTCCACGCAAAATGATGCAACAAATGATTTTGCCAAAGTTGCCTCTTCCACCCACATGGAAAATCCTGGTGACGCGAGCTCAGGGGGGCGGATTTTGCACCAATGTGGGGCCTTTGCAACTGTGACGGGTAAGTGGTAGGTTATTGAGACCAGTCAGTGGTCGGAGAATTCCATTTTTGTTTTTTGAAGTGGGAGATGTGGGGTTGGAATTTTGCCGGCGTTAGAATAAGGTTGATGCAGGTCTTGGACCTTATTTGGCTGTTGTGGATGTGGGGACGCATCATGTTTTCAAGCAGTGGGGCATGTCATGGCAGCGCATCCATTAATCCAAGGGTGGCTTTTAGAACGCGTAGTTCTATGTGACCCTGTGGGGCGTGGGGTGAGGGAGGCCACTGGTCCGTTAGTGAGGTTAGCCAACAGTTCATGTCTCCAACTAGGAAAGAATCAGGGGGTAGCGGGAGGGATTTGACCAATGAGAAAAATTTCTGATGCTCATGTGCACCATTTGGGGCATAGATGTTGATGATTGCGTGTGCAACATCAGCCCACGAGAAGGTGACAACAAGCACTCGGCCATTTAGGAATGTTTCTGAGGATGTGAACTTGAAAAATTATTTTTCTGAATTAGCACCCCACAGTGCTTCAACCAATAGGATAGGGATGGGAGGAGCATTGTTTTCCAAGCTTCCTCAGAACCTCATGGACAGTGGGACTCCTGGATGGCCAGGATATCCACGGGTAAATTGTGTTGTAAAAAACTCAGTTTCCTAGCCCAGGCTGGGGAGGCCTTGAGTCCGGCGATATTCAACATCCCTAGAGTGAAGGTTTCCCCCTCACACCTTAGGTGCGATGGGGTGGGCCCCAGGCCCACCAGCCTCTTCAAGGTCCCCACGGGCTTTCACAGCAGCATGGGTGTTAGCAGCAAAACTATTGGGGTTTTTGTTAATTTTTGTGGAAAGAGTCGCGTTGGCTTTGGCCTTCACTTTTTGTTTTCCTGACGTTGGACGAATTTTTACAGTGCGGATGAGTTCAGTGCACCGTCAAGCAGGTCAAAAAAAATTTTCAGTTGGGATAGGTCCCAAGTCAGTTTTGACTGGAGCTTGGGTGCAGCAATTAGGTGAGATCGAATCTCCCATCGGATCCTCAGATTGAGTGGCCCACTTGGCTTGGGCTTCCCAATCTGATTGGATGCTGGATTCCCAATTTGCTTCTGCCACAAAGGTCTCCATGTCCTCCTGGCGTTGTGAGTGTGGGATGGTGGTGGTGGCCTTGGCCGCTTCTTTGGCTGCGGCCCTATGTGCCTGCTTGGCCTTCTTCCGCTCCTGTGGGGAGATGGGCTTTACCAATAGGTAGCAGCCTTGTGCTCCCCATGGGAAAGCCTCCTTAGTGCTTGCAGTCAGTTCGTAGTGCGCCTCTCCACTGGCCATGGCCGCCGAGGGGTGCTCTTAGAATGTGACACCCTCCTTGATGGGGCATGCGTGCACCTTATGGCCAAACGCGTCACAGTGGGTGCAAATGGGGGGCGCGCTGTCCACGGTTACCCAGAATGGGTGGTTGGTATGCCCTGTAAATCAATAAAAGTGGAGTGCGGGATCTGGGTTAGGTCCTTCACAATCTCCTCAGTTGGGGTCAGAACTGCGATGGCTTTGCCAGTGCAAAGTGTGGCATCAGCGTGAAGTGTTGCATTTCAAAAGATTGTAATTCGCCATATATGGTGAGACCATCTTTCAGGTGTTGCTCCAAAATGTCACGTTTTACTGTAGTAGGCAAAAAGTCAAACGTGAAGAAAATTTGGTTTATTTTGTCCATCTGGTGCATTTGGTTTCAATGACCCATTGCTTTTTGGGGAGGTTGACCACTATGCACACCGCTGCAGCCTCATCTGCTGCTATTTTTCTTTTGAAACCTAGGTCCAGCCAACTGCGTGACATGGAGTGAGGTGCAACATACACTGCGGTCAGGAAAATTTTGTGTACATCTTCACAAAATTTTTCCCATAAGGCCATTTTTTGGATATCCAGATACACACGGACTCTGAATTCCACCAATGAAAGTGGCTGAGAGTGTGGCGTGTTGATGTACTGGTTGCATCGTGCTTGCCACGCGAGTATCTCTGGGGAAATTGTGACCGCCAGTTTTTTGAGATTTTTGTCTATTCCGCCAGATTCTCCGGGGCGTTTTTGAACGTTGGAGGCCGCAAACCTTCCGCCTGCTCCTCTTACCTTGCTTGCCCAACTGCTCCCTGACATGGGCGCAGACTAATCTCCTCTGTGAGATTATCAAACTAGATTGAGTTTTGAATTGAATAGGTTGCAAAAGTGTTTGCAGTGAGAAAGAAAAGTATAGGCTTTTGTATGTTAACAATGTCAAAGGGTGTCAAGAAGTTTGCCAAAAGCGCAAACAAGTTAACCAAGTGGTTAATGCACCAAGGGGTAGAATATGAGGAGAGTTTTCTTAGAAAACTTTCATGATGTTAGCAAAGGTTATCTGGTGCCTAATCTGCATGGAATAGATCCCCCTGAGCAGCAATTCAGCCTCTAAAATTAAGTAAGCTAAGGTCATTGCGCTGACTTTAGTGCTCACTGCAAGGGTGGCACCATCAGGCCCTAGCAAAGGTCATGTTAGTTCTACTGAGCAAACTGATAATAATGTGGATATAGATGTGTATCACGGAGAGGGTGGAGAGGATTCAACTGAACTCCCGGTAAGGGAGGAGGATACCATTTTCACTAGAGTCTATACCCTGAAATTTGAAGTGCACAATTTTCATAATGATCTTTAGCATGTCAAGGAGACCGCTAAAAAAGCTAGAATTGCTTCACTACCCATATTGAGAGGACCCTCACTAATTATCAAAATGGAAATTACCCTTAAGAACATCAAGGAGAGACTTTTATTCTTTTAAAAATAGATTAGCAAAACCATCATCACTTTTAATGAGTATATAGAGAACTTATAGCATCACAAAAACGTGATGGTCACGATGGACAAGAGTTACAAAAATCTGAAGGCACTAATGCTCACTGCACCGGAGCCTACATCTACTTGACCTATCACTTGAATACAGGCACCTGTGTGGATTGCTCAAATATGTGCACAACAGCTGGTAGGAACTTGTACTCAGCCAACTATGATGTACGCTGATCCAGTTGAAGAGGATCTAAACTTCAAAATATATTTCAAGACTATGTACACACCAAAAGAGTGAATAATTTCTTTTTTCCTCCAAATGTACAAAAATAGCATGGATGGCGCTAACAATCACCAGAAGGATTGTCATGTACAAGAGTGCATGAGCTACAAGGCTCAAGATCCTCAGCATGAGCTTGAGACCTGGATCATCTTGGACTGAAATCAAGAGCATCTTACTCTCCGAGTTTATAAGTGAACATGATGTCCAGAATATGAAGCAAGAGTTCTTGTTAATGATGATGGACAAAAACGAGTTGGTCACAAATTACACTTCTTGTTTCTACCTTGAGGCCCAGCAGTAATGGACAACAGGAACAATTAATCTTCCCACAACCAAACCCATTTTAAGCTCACTGGAAATGTATCCTAATCTGAAGATGCACATGACTTTGGCTGTCGAGGGTGTGATGTCCCTTAAAGCACTAAAAGAGGCGCTACTAAACATAAAAGAGGTGTACATATTTGATTTTAAAGTCAATCGCACCTACACCACCCCCTTGACAAGTCAGTAAGGCTGATTATGTCATCAACAATAAAGTTGAGAAGCCCAAGGAGAAGAGCAACAAATGCTTAACGATTGCATGTCATGAATTTAAGTGCCATAATTATCAACAACCCAGGCACTTTTTGATCCTGTCCATCAGTTATAGCTGAAAACAAGAAACAAACCCCTAAAGAGGACACATCTAATATCACAAATTGGATTGATCCCACACTGAGGGGGAGGATGACCATTAAGATAAAGACTTGGCTAGTGCAGGTTACCATATGTTAGGAGCTCCTAGAACAGTGGATGTACCAGATAGGTTGAGAGTTCATGGTGCTGACAAATCTGTATCAAACGATACCTATTTGGCATAAGAAAATAAGCCTACCCAAGTGATCAATTCCATTAAAGAAGGAAAGCAGTTGGTCACGTCTATCTTCAAGAATGAAGTACTGGATAATTAGGACACTACCAGGTTTAATACAAATGCTGATACTTTAAAGCAATTTGAGGTCTCTGTCACTGACGTCCTGTCCACTGGAAACCTATTCAGCAAGAGTTTAACGAAGGTGGAAGTTATCATACAGAAGGTTTGTGTGCTTGGAATACTGGACACCAGGGCTCCAGTAAAAATTACCTCCAAACTTATGAAGAAGCTCAAGTTTATGTCCAATATTTACTACAATGCGTAATTACCATACTGAAGGACCTGACATCACCTTCGCCTTAGGATCTTATTCTGCCTTATCTTTATGATTTGGGCACATGGTTCTGAAATCACCTTCAGTAGTGTTGGACAATGTCCACTATGATTTTCTGATTGGACACAGTTTCTTCTGGAGTTTAAGGAGGTGATTGACTTCACTACAATAATGGTTAGCATTCTGAGCTACTGACTCCCCCTGGTGTTCAAGAACGAGGATGTTAGACCAAAAAACAGCATACTTGCTTGATCAAAACAGAATAATTTATCTATCCAATTCACTATACCTTAATGGAGAAGGGTGTAAAACAATTACCGCCTACCATGAGCACTGAAGAAGGACTCCCCTTAAGTGCAAGTGAAAGCATAGAAATCTGACTAGGGGACCAAAGAAGAATGACCTTGTCAATCAGTGTTAAAATTCCTCCTAATACTTATTGGAAGTGTACAGTTGAGATGAATTCTAGAGCAAGAGACCAGAGTGTTACCAGGGTTTTTATGACACCACTTACTCTGGAGAGCTAAACCTTGTTATGGGAAACGTTACTACCCAGCCAATCAAAGTTGAAAAGGGACAAGATGTGGCACTGGCCCACCTGATCAGTTGCCAAGATATTGAGTCCATACATGCAGTCAGAGGTTTCAATGAGCTTGGGTTTGTAGATGTAACCCCAAAGCAGCAGAAAGAGTTGGATGAACTTTTTGACTAGTTTAATGACATCTTCAGCACTGGCTCCAACAACTATGGCCTGTGCAAAGGGGAGGTCCATAAGATAGACACCGGTTCAGCTATCCTCTCTAAGTCCAAACCTTACTGACCTTTGAAAACAGAAGATGCAGTCATCGCACAAGAGCTCAATCAGTTAGCCAAAGTAGGGCTAATTTGGCCATCCAAGAGCTCATGGTCATCTCCTTTGCTGCTGATGCGCAAGAAGGATGGGACCCAACGGTTGTCATATACTACCGCTGCCTAAATGAAATTACCAAGAAGGACTCGAACCTTTTGCCACACATCAATGATGCTTTGAAGTGCCTGGGTGGCTTGAAATACTTTTCAGCCATGGACCTAGTCAGTGGCTACTGGCAAATGGAGCTCTCACCCTAGGATCAGGAGAAATGCGCCTTGATAAGCAGCCAAGGGTTGTTTAAACCAACAAGGATGCCGCAGGGGCTCTAAAATGCCCCTGCAGCCTTCCAACAAGAAATGGATCACATTTTTGGCAATTTTAAGTTATTGAGTGTGTTGATATACCTCAATGACATCACAGTGTTTAGCCACGCGTTTCAGGAACATTTGCAGCACCTCCAGGAGGTCTTCAAGCATCTGTGCGCTTTCAACTTGAAGCTTAAGAGAAGCAAATGCACTTCCTTAAAGAGACAACTTGAATTTTGGGGCACAAAATCAGCCCAGCCATAATTAAACCTCAGGATGGAAAAGTAAATGTGATTATGGCAATGGAGCCACCCAAGAGTATGGGGAATTTCAAGTGTTCCTAGGAATGGTGGGGTAATACAGGAAGTTCATCCCCCACTTGGCGGACTTAGCGCCCCTCACCTACCTGCTTACAAAAATGCACTTCCTTAAAGAGACAACTTGAATTTTGGGGCACAAAATCAGCCCAGCCATAATTAAACCTCAGGATGGAAAAGTAAATGTGATTATGGCAATGGAGCCACCCAAGAGTATGGGGGAATTTCAAGTGTTCTTAGGAATGGTGGGGTAATACAGGAAGTTCATCCACCACTTGGCGGACTTAGCGCCCCTCACCTACCTGCTTACAAAGGAGATGAAGTTCAAGTGGAGCCTAGAGCAGGAGCAGATATTTGCGGAGTTGAAGTCACAATTGGTAGAAGTACCAATTGTGGCATATCCAGACTTCAATAATGTCTTCTACTTGTATACTGACGCCAGTGATGCGGGACTTGGTGCAATCTTTATAACAGCTAAATGAAGATGGAGTGAATCACCTAATTGAGTATTACTTCAAAGTATTCAGCAAGGCAGAAAACAATTACACAGTTACTTAATGTGAATGTCTTGCAGTAATCAGAGAAGTCAAGCACTTTAGGCTCTACCTTTATGGATTAAATTTCAAGTCAGTCACATATCATTCATCGCTCCACTGTCTAAGAAACATAAAGGATCCAGATTGACACCTTTCCCGCTGGACTTTCCTCCTGAAAGGGTACAATTTAAGAATCATACATTGAGCATGAGATAAACATCTCAACATGGATGGTTTGTTGAGACTACCTGTATTCCACCTGCAGGTGCCAGAAAGTGATTGCCTGTATGATCTAATTGGGCTGCCAGAAGAGGTGTGGCAGGATGAGACATAAGAGTTCAAGAGCATCCTTTGAATATGTTCTAAAGACACCTGGCATGTCAATGGGAATATGCAAAAGAAAGTTCAAGACAAACTGTATCCCTACATCCTACCCAGTGATTATATGAAGATAGTGATGGAGGTTCACAAGCATGTGGGCCATGGACAATTTCAGAAGATGTAAGCTTAACTAATGGAGAGGTTTTACTGGGAATGCATGTCCAATGAAGTACACCAAGAATTGGAGTTGTGTATACCCTGCGCCAGTTTTTTCCCGCTGGAAAAGAGATTTGAGTTTATGCCCATTCCACTAGCTGCATTGTTCAGCAATGTCTCTATTGAAGTGGTGGGACCATTTCCACAGCATTCAATAGTGCCAAGTTCATCCTAGTGGCGATTGACAACTTCACTAAGTAGGTAGAATCATCCACAGTCAAAACATATACAGCAAACTCCACTGCCCATTTCTTGTACAACCAGGTGATTACAAGACACAGATGCCCTCAAACCCTCTTGTCAGACAATGGCAAAAAACTTTATCTCAGGTGTGGTGAAGAAACTGATGGACTAGTAAGGTTAAACAACAGTTCATTACCCCCTACACCCCATCCTCAAATGGAAGTGTCAAAAGAGTCAATGGGACCCTAGGAGTTTTCAAAGAAGATGGCGGTAAGCTACAAGTTGAAGTAAGACCACTTGCTCCCATCAGCACTGTTGTCTTACCAGTTAAGCCACCGCCGTGTGATTGGAGTGTCCCCCTTCAAAACCTTATATGGGCGAGAGGCTGCGCTGCCTACCCTCCTGGCGCCAATCATAGCAGCAGATAGAAAAAACCTACACCCAGAAGTTACCAACAGGAGTTGGCTGAAGAGTTGCTGTTGGGATTTTACCCTTTTAAGGTTAAGCCTTATCCTGGGGTAAACCTTGACACTTCCCTTAAGACCAAGTCTCAAGAGTCTAGATCCTCATAGGATGATGTCCTATCCAAATTGGGATGAAGTCGTTCCTATCTGAATCTATCAGGTGCTTTGTAGCAACCTTAATTTAATTATCCTTTATTTAGTATTATGATTGATCTGATATCTCTCTTATTAGATATCAGAATATCAACTTTTATTCATATTAATTATTATTGACCTTATAAAAGGGTCCCAAAATAGTCTAATAAAGGGAAAGGATTTTTAACTTCTATCATATAACTAATTTAATTTACCTATATGTTGGCCTACAAAGTGACCTCCAAAAGCCTGCCTTCTGAAAATGGATCAAATCCCAACAGTTGCTCAGAATACAGTTAGTAGTTTCAAGCAACATTGAAGCTAGCTCCCTCAAATCCAAAAAGAGAGTCAGAGAATAACAAAGTTATCTGAATTCAGTATTTTTTAGTACTAAATGGTCCCAATGAATTCAGTATTGGAGATAAAGGTTTATGCTACCACTTGAGAGGAACATAACCAGAGAAACTTCAGGCCATTTGGATTGGACCTGAAACATTCTTATCTAAGAGAGGAGCTAAATACTCCATCTGCAATGATGACACTAACATTGTTTTTAACAGAGTACATGGCCGGCACCTTTGGGAATTACCCATGTCTTGTCTTGTAAGGAGGATTGTCATGGATGAGCCCACAAGTGGTGCTTCTAGTCAGTCCTTGACCGTGGAATTTTTATAAACAACACCCACACTGGTGGCAGTACTGGTGACCAGACCATCATGGATGAGGGTGAAAGAGGCCCTTTTATAGGCACAGATGAGCAAAATAATTTTTCTTTACCATTGACATCATGCAAAATAATTTTTGCCTTGCCAATTTGGAAATTTTATAGATGAGGATGATGACGCCACCCAAAATTCAAATGAAATTTGACCTCCTTTTATATCTTCAGTGGGGGCCAAAATATTTTGAATTATGTTGGTGATGCCCCAATGAGAAAACCAAATTACATTTGTGACAGTATCAGTTTTTCTAACAAGAATATTATCAAATTGGGCAGTCATCAATTTTTAAAAGTGACTCAAAGCTACAATGTAAAGCACATCATAGGAGCACCATTGAATGAACCTGATGTCAAGATGCATAATACCAGATTTGGTAATCAACTCAACAGAAGCAAAAGTGACCCAACACCTAAAAGTGGAGCCTAGCACAAAGGCCCTGAACATCCAAGTTCAGGGGTAACTGCCATGAGAAGGAGCTCTCACATACAGGAATTGACCTAAATTGAGTGAAGAAGCTAAAGCAGCAGTCAGACGCCGTATGACTAGAGGATCATGAAAAATCCTCAATATCAAACCCCAAATCCTAAATAATTTTTAGTATCTTATTTTTTATATCTTGAATTTACCCCTGATGTATAAATAACTTCATTTTTTATCCTTATAAAAAGCTTTCTACAGAATCTTAAGTTTATACTTTTTGATTTAACTTTTGTTGTATCAAGTTAGTAATTGCCAGTAGTCAGTCTGGAATTAACCAATCTGAAATAAGCATCAGTAACCAGTCTAGGATTAACCTGTTTAAAGAAGACACTCTGTCAAGGATACCTTGGTGATGATAACGCCAAGGAAGAAGTTGGAAAGGTTATCTTTGAGTCACAAAGGCCAACGCACATCAACAATGTCAAAGAGTGTCACAAAGTTTTCCAATATTTTAAACAAGTTAACCAAGCAGTTAATGCACCAAAAAATAACATCTAAGGAGAATTTTCTCTGAGAGAGCTGTTATGGTGTTAGTGAAGGTTGTCTGGTGCCTAATATGCACAGAGTAGATCCCCTGAGAAGAAAGTCAGCCTCTAGAGTTAAGCAAGCTGAGGTCAATGTGCTGACTGCTAACAACACTCCCTTATAAAACCCATTAAACCCATCAATGAAATAATATGATAACACCAAACTGCTAGCTGAAACATTATCAACACAAATGCATAACGTACAGCTATAGAATATACAAATTTCTAAATTTATTTGATGTGGTCTCACATGGGGACTATACTGCACCAATTATAGGGAAATTGAACTAATGTGAAAGGAGGATAAACCCAAAAAACCTCCATGCATGGCATATGATAAGCAGGAACTCCATGGACCCACCTTGCTATTTTCAATCTCAGTTCAAGCATTGGTGCGCAACGCCAACACAGCCATAATTGTTCCCCACTTAAAAGTTCATCTACTGGGTTCAAAATCAGGAGGCAGTGGTCATTGAGTCCATAATCTACCACTGGGGTCTCCTCTACCAGGATCAGCATATATTTAGAGAATATAAAATGGCTAATATTGTTAGAGACCTTCTCAAGGAGAACTGTGACAAGGCCATATAAGGATACATCTGATAAAAAAATAAGCTAGGGTTTTAGTAAAGGCAGAGGTATTAACAAGAATTTTGGTCTAGCAAAAATAGCTATAATAAGGTTGGGGGAGATGGGCATGGTCATTTTGCTGTGGTACTGAGACATATATAGCCAATAAGGTCAACTTACCATCAACTGTGGTACTGTAAATTTGGTAAGTGCAAACTCAAGTTTTTAATGAAGTTTATATTGCCTGTAGGAATCCAGCGGTTGGTGCTCACTGGTGCAAATGCTGCTGGATCCCACAAAAGAAATAGTAATTTTAATAAATATAAACTAATAAAAAACTCTAAAAACCCAAGTTTTTTATTAGTAAAAATGAAAAAAAGGAAAAAAACAATACCCCTCAAGACTTGACCAGTCAGTATTTAAAGTATTTTGAGGATCAAAGGGAATTTGAGGATATGTTCAGAATAGTCTAGCTTAGTTCCAAATTAGGTAATATTGGGGAATAGTGTATGGGAACTTGAGATATTCACTTTACATTAATGAAATGAAAGAAGGGATTATGACATCGATGAATCCCCCCTTGGGTTGGGACCATCTAGTACTAAAAAAAGAAGGGATTATGATTGTCTAGAACATACCCATGGGGTAATGATCATATGAACTTCAGCCAATCCACATTCAAGAAATTTTCTTCACCTTGGGGGACCCTCGCCAGCCCTATAAATGGGGGAGTCCCATGCAAGTGGGTTGAAGGACTTGGAGGTGAGTGGGGAGTGCTTTCCGTTATTTGCCCCAAGGTCTGTCAGGTGTTTGGGGTAATTCAATCAGTTTCTTTTTTGATTATTGCCTGTGAAGATTGCAAAATGGTGTTTCCCCAATTAATGGGGTTCCACCATGAATTAACCAGGGTCTTTTAGCCAATTCCATTGATATTATTATTAAAATTATTCTTAACAACCTCAGAATATTGCAAATGGCCAACATTTCCCCTTTTTAGCTGAATTCAACTTAAAACATTATTCTTTTTCAGCTGAGAAGGCAAATGTCTGACATTGCCAAATTGAGTGATGTTATAATTAGAATGGGACTCAATCCCCATTTTCTCAACTGCAACAATATGTTTTCTTCAACTGAATAACTAGTAAATTTTAAAATTGTTGATGTCCTGATATCACCATCATGTGAATCCTTAAATCTAACCTGGGCATATTTGGCTCTTACTCAACTTTGGTCTAGAGTATGTTTAAAATCAGTGAGGCAACCAACTTGATTTTTTTAACCTTGATAAGCTTAGCCTTGTTCTCACAATATGTGCCCACAGTTATGTCATGGGGCATGACACCAATATAATAAATTAGTAGTAGATTATAGAAAAGGCTACTACCTTTTAAGGATCCCAGGTAGGAAATTAAGCATAAGTTAATGACAGGCTAAGGCATGCAAGATGAATATTTATTAGATTTAAAGGCCCAAGATTTTAAAGTAATTCCAGGAGCTTGGATTTGGTTTAAAAATTATCTCATCCAAGCCTACTAGACCAAAAATGGTGGTTAACCAGTAACTTTTAATTTATTGGTGCAATTAAAGAGTTTGATTTGAAGAATATAAGGATACTGGAAGCTCAAACAAGTTGCAGATTGATGAGGATTTTAGATTAGAAATTCCAGTATCACTTATACATTTTAGAGTAGAGAGGCATTTGAAATAGGTTTGAGTCAGTATAAATGATCTGAGGCAATTAAGCAGGATCTGGCAAGTTGATTCAACTGGATTTAGCTTAATTTAGATAAGAGTTAGTCTAGTCAAAGCCCTATTTTAGAGAAAGTGATGTAGGTATGATAGTGCCCAGGTTCAGCCAATGCCTCTAGACTATATTACCTCTTTATATACTCTTAATATCTCTTCTAAAAGGGAATAGGCAGAAAGGGTGGGTAGGAAGGGAGGGTCTCTAGGGGAATCCAGTGATCCAATACTTATCTATTATATGAGTAAGGTTATCCTTATAGGCAATGAATTAACTGATGGTTTGGGGTCCTTCTTAGACCCAAAGGGGTGCTTGGCATAGTTCATAAAAAGGGGTCAGTCCTCAGGATTTATACATTTCTAGGAGATAATTCTCCTGAAAGTTCTAGGGTATTGTCCCTGTCAGGATTACCAAATTGTCATAAATGACCAGGATTTTTAGTTTTATCATGAGTTGAGTTATTATTAGAACCTTACATATCACCCTTATCAGGTATCATATAGTATGTTGTATGTGGTCACAGTAGAGGATTTAGGCTCTAATTTCATAGGTTAGGTCAACTAGTATAAAATAAAGTAAAGGAGAAGTTGAAATAAACTTGGATGGAAGAACTTTGTTTTACTGTAGAAAATGCTCAGGCTATTATATATGATGTTTTGAAAATCTGATAAAAGGACAAAGGTTTTTGGATAAATATAGATTTTCAGATAAAAATGGATCGTGTACAAAACCGATAGATCTTCATGCACAGGTTATTCTAATATGTCTAACTACTTCAGCACATCCAATTAACGGAGCTCGACTAGCTAAGATCAAAATTAGATCCACGTTCAATCTGATATTATAGATAGTCAACAATCCCTTAATTATCTAGCTTATAGGGGTTCCTGCAGATACATCCAATGAAACTGAGACTGTTTTGACACTACGACGCCAAATCGTAATCGATAACTCGTGTCCTGCTAATAAAATGCGCAGCCAAGTTTGCCAGTTCCATCAAATTTTAGAAGCTTTTGATAAGGAATCCTAATTATTTGAGAATGGTTAAAGTGAAACGCTAAACTGATACAAATTTTTATCCTCACGTGCCGTGTTATACAATGAACTTCCCTCAACCTGCAATTGATAAAGTTTCTCAGGACTTGAACCTTCTTGATTTGGCAGACTCTGTTACCCAACCCACTAGTGTTGAGAGTGACCAGATCATCTCTCGGATTCGTGCTATTGAAAGCAATGAGCCCCTGTTGAAACAAAACCCTTCGCGTTTTGTGCTATTCCCTATTAAGTATAATGACATCTGGAAGATGTACAAAAAGGCAGAGGCCTCTTTTTGGACTGTTGAAGAAGTTGACCTTTCCAAAGACACTCAATATTGGGAGAAGCTGACTCACAATGAGCGCCACTTCATTTCTAACGTTCTTGCGTTTTTCGCTGCCTCTGATGGTATCGTCAATGAGAATTTGGTGGCCCGTTTTAGTAGCGAGGTTCAGGTACCTGAGGCTCGCTGTTTTTACGGCTTTCAAATCATGATTGAAAATATTCACTCGGAGATGTACTCCTTGCTGATTGAGACCTATATTCGTGACAAGCAGGAGCGTGACCGGCTTCTCAACGCCGTCGAGACTATCCCCTGTATCCAGAAGAAGGCTGTATGGGCTCAACGCTGGATTGAGGCCAAGAATGCATTCTTTGCTGAGCGCCTTGTTGCCTTTGCCGCCGTCGAGGGTATCTTTTTTTCTGGCGCTTTCGCCTCCATCTTTTGGCTCCGTAAGCGTGGCCTCATGCCTGGGCTCACCTTCTCAAACGAGCTCATCTCCCGTGATGAAGGTCTCCACTGCGACTTTGCTTGTCTTCTCTTCCAGCATCTCCATAGAAAACCAACTAGGGATAAGGTGGTTCAGATCATCCAGGAGGCCGTCGCCATCGAGCAAGAGTTTTTGGTGGACTCCTTGCCCATCTCTCTTATTGGTATGAACAAAGACCTCATGAAGACCTATATCGAGTTTGTTGCCGACCGCCTGCTTGTTGCCCTCGGCTTTGAAAAATACTGGAATGCAGAGAACCCGTTTGACTTTATGGACTTGATATCCATGCAGGGCAAGACCAATTTTTTTGAAAAGAGGGTGGCGGAGTATCAGCGGCCGGGCGTCATGGCCTCCTTGAACAAGGGCGGCAACGGGATGAGTTTTACTCTGGATGCCGATTTTTAAACTTCAACTATTATCTTCATTTTAGCATTCAATTTTGCCCGTACGCCTCGCCAGCTTCCACTTAGGCGTAGTTCGAAAGGTTGGCTATCCTTCCCATCTATATTTTTCGGTGCGATGAGCTTTTATTAATATTTTATAAAAGTTTTGCCCTTTTTTTGTTCAAAGCGGATCCTTTTATATTGTTTTCGGTTCTGCCCTCAGGCTACGACTATTAAAACCCAGTGCTTTTATGGCGTTTTACGTGTTTTTACATATGTTTTCAGCTCCTTTTCCAGCCCTAAGATTTATACCTTCCTGCTAAAAAGTATTGATCTGCACTATTGAAGTTTACTTCTCCTTTTTATCGCAGCTTAGATTTCGTTAGTAACAAAGCGGAGCTCACCTTGGGTTCATTCTCCATCGCTTTTTGCGAACACAACTTTGAGGTACCTATTGCGTGTTTTGCTACTCCATCCAACCATTCCATTTCATGTCCTTCCGGTTAAAACACTGTGGTATGGATAGTGCTCCCCGCATTTTGTATTTTAAACTTAACGCTTTCTCCATCTCACTATTCGTGTGCTGAACTCGAGTTAAGTTTTATTCATCAGGGTATTATCGCTATGATCATACGCTATCTATGTTAATGTTGCTGCCAATAGCCGTAGGATGTTTTCCCGGCCCTATTTTTTCTTACCCACTTTGTCCAGCTTTATCACTTTAACTATAACTATAACTTGCACTTTTTATTTTTGGCCATGAAATGCATAGTTATGGTACCAGACGAAATAGTTGCTTTTTGCAAAGTGTAACCCGTATCGAACTGCCCTTTATCTTTGGATGAAATAAGATTAACTCGGTTTTAAAACGTTGAAATTATGGCCTGAGAAGTGTTGTATTAAGGCCTGAGGCCTATTGATAACTTGAAGGCGGAGTCCAAGTTTTTCGAAGCTGGCGGACCGTGAAAAATAAACCGGAAGGTGTAAGCGTTTAACGGGATTATTATAATTATAGTAACGATGAGTATTCCATACTGGACATCTCAAACTGTTTCGTAAAAAACCTAAGGCCTTTGATGCCGATGTTTTCACGCATCCTAAGATAACTGTTGCTTGGATAGATGGGCGAGTGGATGATAGGTTGGTATGCGGGTGCGGTGTAAACCTAAAGCTCAAATAATTCTAAGTTATACACTGCACACTTTCGACCTATTTCATGGCAAACTGTAAACTAGCAGCTGTCAGGTTTTTATACTAAATCACCTCAATATCTCAATAAGGGTTTCCATCGAATTAAGGCTTATTTAGAATATTTGGGGTGGATTGACCTCAGCAAATATACCATGTCAATTGGAGGAAGAAGGGGAGTGAGATTGTAGGGAGCGGAGGATAACCCCAACTTGAAAAGATATTTCTGCCCAATATTAATAGGTTGGGACTATATGGATCTGGCTTCACCATGGTACTTTGTCGAATAAATAGCCAATAAAGTTTAAACGGGGCTTCCAGCATGGGTATTCCAATACCCAGGAGATTATCCATAGTGTAAATGGCAAAGCTATTTGGATGGCTTGGATAATGGAGCTTTCAGGGAGAGATGTAGAAAGTAGCAATTCATGAATGTTATTCCTGCCTCAGAGCCAAGCTTGCCACCAGAAACTTGAAATACATGTGCTCAGTTATTGGGAACATGGCAGTAGTTCTTGGGGTCAGGATGTCCCCATTAGCTTTTATTTAAAAATGGTCACTATAATGTCAGAGGAGGAGTCAACGCCTCAGCCTTTTCTTGCTTAACTGGGGTGGTCGATTTGCTGATTAGGGGTTGCGGAGTACAAAGATTAGACACTAGGAGTGGCTCTGAAGTGATAGAAGGTGTAACACAACCCTTAGTAAGTGATTCTTCCCTGCTACCTGATGTGGCAAGTGTGTCTAGTTGTAGCTGATTGCCCCTTTGAAAATGATTTCTTGGACACACTTCTGCTTTTGAGGCATAAACTTGGTACAATGTTCTTCTAAAAAAGACAAAATGGATCCTCGACCAACCTTCTCTTGTGTGTTATTAAGAATCAAGGTATCCTCTCCTTGAGTGTCCTTCTTAAGCAGATACCAGACCGGATACTGTATCCTCTGCTCAGTCCTTATCCCAGACTGGTTACTGGAGGTCTTATCCACTTAAACTAAAAAATTGAAACACCATGATAAAATTGAAATTCTGTGGTATAAAACTCCTTTATTAAGATAGAAATGAAGTATTTTTTCCTCTAGTTAAAAATTAGATATACAATTGAAAAGAATGGAAAGTAAAATATTTAAATATTGTAGTTTCTTCAATAACTTCTGATGAGGTGCTTTTAACTTCCATTTTAGTTGCAGCATCCATTTGGCTAAGTTTCTATATATGTGAGCTCCTTCTCACAGTTGACGTCACTGAACCATAATGTTGGGTTTCTTATTGTGTATTCCATACTTCTGGGTCAGAGGTGGAAGTGCCACTTTAATTTTTGATTTATTACCCATTTTGTATCTTGTATTTTGGGTTTTAGATATCAATGCCACTCTGAGGCATATATATTCAGGGTCTCAAACAGTGTTTAAATTAGTTGTTTTCCTGATTTGGTAATATCTGTTTCAACAATTTGGCTTTGGAAATTAGTATCAATGCAGCTTCAGTAATTCCTACATCATCATAGGCATTGGCTGGAATTCCTTCATTAGCAGGTGTTTGCAAACTATTTTGCCCTTTAAAGGTATAAAAAGGCTTGAATTTCATAGTTGTCATTGATGTCAGGCATATGATTATCTTCTGCATCACCTGTAATTTTTTTGGTTGGCATCAACCTAATTGAATTAAAAGTTATTTGGGTCATTGAATTCTATAGAATTGGGGTTTAAAACTCTTTTTCATAACTTGATCCTTATTGTTATAAATTTGAGGTTGCTGGTGGTTAGAAAGGTTTTTTCTTGAGGGTGAGGAATTAATTTCTGGTATATTTGTAGCTCATCCATGACACTTTCTCTTCCAAGACAAAACTGGGGAAAGATCTAAGGTGCCAGGTATATGCTCTGTTAAAACTAATTTGATGACATCTTCTCTGAAAGAATATTTAGCTTCTCTCTTAGTCAGGACAGTTTCAGGGTTAGTCCAGATGACTTTCAACTTACTGTTTTAGCTTCCTCATACATGGTAATATAAAGCCTTGCTTCCTATGGTAGATCACTGTAGTCTCATTTATCTCTATATGCTTGGCTTTTAGAAATTACTAACTTAAAGTACATGTCTGCTTCAAACTGGATTTTGATCAACTCATTGGCCACTTATTGTTGATAATTTCCTGTGGGTAGGTTCTTGCATTCCACAGTAATCACTGGGGCTAGCAAGGTGAGAAGTTTCAAGAGAGTGTTTGTAACTTTCCCATTTTCAGTGAGGTGGCATGGAATGCACAGCCACACTGTAAGGGAACTAGTCACTAGTAAAAACAGTAAGTGGGCACCTCAAATGATGCCAGAGTAAAGGAGACCCAAGGACAAGGTTTACAAAACTGTATAGATAACAAGGTAACCCAAGAAGAACAAAAATTGGTCTAACCTCAGGAAGGAGTCTATAACCAAGTGCAGATTGGTGTCAGGATGCTTAGTTGCCACATTCTGGAGGGGACTGGAACTGCCCAGGGGTGCATTGGATTTCATTGTTATTTTTAATAAAATAAAATGACCTATATGTTAGAAACCTCCTCAAGGAAGCTCACATATAGGTTAAACCAAGGTACCATGAAAAATGTAAACCTAATGGAGGTTATTAAGCAAGTTGACCAGCAAAGAAGGTTGGTTTTTAAAACACTAAGAAACACTAGGAGGAGAATCATTGTTCCTTGGGAGAGATATTAAGCCTAAACAATCCTATAAGTTCAGATCACCAGCCTCTGTGGTGCTGTAACCTGAGTAAGCCTGAACTCAGGTTATTGACTTTAGCTGAATTCTCTCAGATGTGGCATTATTCTAAATCAAATATGTCTCAAAACCCCATTCTTCAAGCACCCTTAATAACCACCATTATTAATAACAAAGTGGTGCATTTTAATACCCTTGATGTAACGCTGAGTGTCCCATCACATAAATCCCCAGAGCTAACTTGAACATGTCTTGACATTTCCCAGCGTTGGTCCAAGGTATGCTTTAGGTCAGGGAGGCCTGCCAACTTTACTTTTTTAGCCTCCTCAAGCACAGCCTTATCCTTACAATCAGTACATTCAATTGTGTCATGTAACCATGATATTACCCTCCCATTCTATTAGGGCTCCACCCTCTTATAGGGGCTTCACACGGGTAAGATTCTTGTGGGCAGGGGCTTGCTTCATGGCAGCAATAATTTTTTTAGGATTGGCCCTGTTGCCTCAAAAAATGATTGTGGAAAGCCTCAATCAGGGCTTGGGCATGGACAAAATAGTGTGCTTGTATCCAGGACAGGGAAGAAGTCCCTAATTTTCAACATAATAAGTATTTTGTGGAACGTTTCAAGTTTTGCATTGTACCACATCTTGTTTATTTATTCAATTATGGATAATAGTCTTCACACTATTTTTTCATTTATCTAATACTATCAAGCAACACAAATTGTTCACATAACTGAACCTGTGCAATTAAGCTCTGGGAACAATCAGCAACAGGCAAAAATTAACAATTGGTTCTCTTTCTAGAAGAATTAGAGTAGCCACTGGTTCCCAGGTTTAACACTTTTGTCACCCAACATGATTCAGTTGAGTTTTTCACGGGGCCCAAATGTAACTATTGACAAATTATCAAATGCCAAGAAGTGAGAAAAAATATTTAAAAATTTATAACTAATAAATCCAATTGTCTAAAATTACCACAAATGTGTTTAGTTTGTTTTAAAGTATACTATAATATACTGTAATTTAAATAATATTTTATCATAAATATAAATTAATAAAGTATAGTAATGTGAATTTTTTAATATTTTTATTTTTTATCTAATCTAAACCTCTACCTATGTTAAGCTAGGAACTTTATTTTGTGCGCCTTTTTCTTATGTAGCTCTTCTGAGCTCCAATAGTAGTTTTGGGTGGGTTTTACCTTTCCAATTTCATTTATGACATCATATTTGAAATTGCTATTAGCGATGCTAAACCTTAAATTGTTTGTTAATCCATTCATTGCCATGTCACCCAAATATCGGTGACAGGACCCCCACAGAAGCATACTCATCACCCATATTTGGGTGACATGACAAAAAATGTGTTAACAGGCACCCCATAAAGAAAAACACATGAGACATAAAATGCCTAGCCATTTCCGCCATGGTGACTGTGGTGTTGCAGGTAATGAAATGGGAGAACTTTGTAAATCAGGCGACCACTACCATGATTGCATAATAGCTCTAAGACGCAGGTAAGTCCACAAAAAATTAACTGATAATTAAGTCCAAAGCTCCTCAGCCCTTTGAACTGGAACCAGCAACCCTGCAAGGGACTGGCAATTTGGCTTCAATTGGTTGCAGACCAAGCACTCCTTATAGTACCTGGAAACCTTTGTGGCTAATACTTTCCAATTATAAGTACAGCAAATCAGCTCCAATGTCTTCGCTTTCCCAAAATTTCTGACGGTTATCCCAACATTATGGTCCTGTAAGATTTCCAAGTAAAGTGGTCCAGCAGGAACCCATAGGCGCCCCTAAAACCACACCATCTCATCCTTAACATGGTATCCCCTAGTAATATTCTCCTGATTAGACTTGCTCTTAAGGAGGACCAAATTATAACCTGCTGACAAGTGCTGAGAAGAACAACCTTTATAGAACATAATATAGCTCCACGTTTTCCAGATAATCCAGAACTGGCACACATGCCATTGGGGATAATGTCGCAATACAATCTTATCTGGGTGAATTACCAAGTGGGTATTGTGCACCTCCACCTCCTTAGGATCTGGATCTAAAGCAGGGTTTTAATTTAAAGCATTGACCAAACCATTCTCCTTGCCCTTTGTAAACTCATAAAAGAGAACACAAGTTGGTCCAGGGTCTCATGTGAGCAGGTTTTTTGTGGGGTCAAGACATGAGGGGCACAGTAGTACAACAGAGCACAATAATTTGTACAAGTGCAGAATGGTTGGAATGAGCCATGTAAATGGTTCCACCAATATGTCAGCACCTCTACCACTGCCAATAACTCTTTGTCATAAGCAGCATAGTTCAACTCAGGCAAAGATCATTTTACTAGAAAAATATCCTACATGATGCTCCATTCCATCTTTGGCTACTTGTAACAAGGCAGCCGCTATCTCAGAGTTGACAATCAGTAGACACAATGAATCTCCTTTTTCTCCCCACATGGCAAAGGACTGATGTATACATCAGGGTGCATTTGATCTCCTGGAAGGCATTCTCCAGAACAGAGGACCACTGGAGAGTATTGTCCCCGCTTAATTTAATCAAGGGCGTTGCTACCTCAGAAAGACTTGGCTTGAACTTTTAAAGAATGTGCAATTCCCCTAAAAACTCCTCAATTCCTTGACTGAAGTTGGGGTGGGCCACTCACAAATTGCTTTCTCCTTGTCTGGAGTTATCCTGTGGCCTTGGGCAAATATGACGTTGCCCAGGAAGGTGACCTGGGAGTTGAAGAACTCACACAAACTGTTTTTCAGTGTAAGTTTGGATTTCCTCAAACGCTCCATAACTTGCTGCAGGTAAATTGCATGGGATGTTTGATTTGGGGAACACCAGAATTTCATTCATGTAGGCCACTGCATATACACACAGCAGGACCCCAAAGCTGCATTTATACGACATTGGAAAATAGCATTTGCATTTTTAAGCCCAAAAGGCATAACCCAAAGCTGGAAGATATCCTTTCTGGTTCAGAACGCGGCGAGCCATTCCTGGCCCTTCCTGATATAAATCTGATTAAACGTATTCAATAAATCTAATTTGGAAAAGTCTTTATTCTTCTCCACATAGCGAGAAATCTGTGAATCCACCATAATGGGATTAAAATCTGGTACTGTGACGCTGTTTAAGTTCCTATAATCTAAAATTTGGCGTAGAGTACCATCTGCATTTTCCACAAAAAGAAGTGGTATCATACTGGAGAGGTACACTGAAATAATGAATTTTTAGCTAACTGCTCCTTAACCCACACATCTAAGGCTGCCTTCTCCCATGCAGTCAAAGGGTAAATGGGAGAAGATATATTCACCAGATCAACTGTGAGTTTGAACTCACAAGCAAGCTCTGAATGAGTTGGAAGTACACTGGCTGAAGCCTCATAAAATAAGTTTCCAGTCCTTTTAAACAGGAAGGCAAGGGTACCTCCGAGTGGGCTTCACCAGAGGTGCAAGGCTGAGGGTATGTACCTTTGGCCATTGAAAAAAATCGCCTTGAGAGTTAGCTTCAGACAAAGGACATCTAATCCTTGACCATTCTTCAGAGATAATGACAAGGTATTGGCTTTCAAGTTAGTTCTGACATCAAATTTTTGCCACCACTCTACTCCAAAAATAATTAGATACAAGATGTTTTTATTGACCAGAAGCGGTCAGCCAAATAATATTTGCCAACTTGATAATCCACCAACCCCAGAACCTTCAGCGTTGGAATACCCTGGGAGGCCTCTCCTTAACCATACCGCCTGGTAATTAGCATAACTCAAGGTAGTCAGCTAGGTTCTGGTCAATAAAATATTCTGAGGCTACTGTATCCACCAAAATGATTGTGTTGATTTTTTCTAAGGGGAAGAAAGGGTATCAGACAACAAAAAACATCCAAAATGGTCTTTATTCATAGTAGATAACGCCAACATCTCACCAGAAGAATCTTTATTGGGCATAAGCATGCCTCCAGAATAAGTCTTTGCATTGTAAATGGAGAGGGATAATGGGTCACTCTCTTTACTGAGGACACATATCCTATCACATCATCAGCAGTAGCATAAACATTTTCATAGTGTAATAGTGATTTTTCTATACCTCTTGTATTCTGCAGATCATGGTAGGGGTCAAGCGTGGGTTCTTAGTATTTGGTAAAAAGAAATGTGTTCCACGCTGAATCATAAGAGTTGGTAATTGAATCAATTAAATTTAAATAATTGCTTTAAAAACGCACTTTTGGGCTTCAATGACCCTATGCCTGATCTGGTAGCTGGTTGTTCATCGTTAATTTAAAGCCATTACCCCTAGGTTCTTTGTTGATGATTCATCCAGCACCATAGGAACAGCCTGCGAAGAGGAACTGTTATCAGATGTCCAATTTAATTTATTTTCAGGGCTAGACTTATTTGAGCCCCCAAATTCTGCCAAAATAAAGGGAAAATTGGTGGGAGGCCCTGACCCATTCAAAGAAAATTCCAAAGTTTTGGCGTTATATTTATAGGGGCCATCATGTGTGATATCATCATGGAAGAATCAACTAAAATATTTAATATAAATCTGGGGTTGACCTCTGCTCGCCTTTGAGTTCTGTCAAACTTGAATTAATGGAAGGATAAGATTCCTCCTTTATCAGAGGCATGCATGAGTTTTGGGTATCATATTTATAGGGCCCTCAGGAGAAACCATGACATTCAAATTACCTGGACCCTTTCTGGTTGGAGTGGAAAATAGCCTTAAAGAGCTTTAGTCAGCTGGTCAAAGTTAGGAGGAGGAGCTTACCATTACCAGGAATTTCTTTCAGGGGAGTTCAAGATGGAATGGAGGAATGCCATTTTAATGATTTCTGACAAAGGTAGGGTCTGGGCCCTATCACAAAATATAATTAAATATGATTTTACCAGGCAACCAGACTGACGCAGATTAAAGAACTTGTAGAGGGCTTGTAAGGATGACATGTTCAGATGACGCTGCTCCAAGAAATGCTCCAGACCCTCAACTAGTTTCCCCAACTGTGGATGTGCATGGAACACCATGAAAACACAGTCAGCTGCCCCAGGAAACAGTCAATATAGTAAATCCACCCTACACGAGGGTGAATGGGAACCTTATAAATTTATATTAAAAGAAGCTTCTGAAGAGAGGGAACCAAGCGCCTGTTGAATTTCTAAATATATTTTGGGGAAAAAGTTGGGGAATTGCAACAATGGGATCACAAAGCGTCCAAGTCCACCTTGTACAAACAGGAAGGGTGGGCACTTCCAAGTTGGTGGTAGAGAGAATAATGCTGAGACGCACTACCAATAAACAAACTAAAAATTGTGGTGAGCAACAAAAGAGACCGTGACAAATGGCCAGTGCACCCAGTTCAAACTCAAAGAAAGGCCCACATGGATAAGATGAATGTATGTATAGTAAAAAGGTTGGTTGACTAATGTCAAGAGAGTGTCTGTAACTCTATCATTTCTAGTGAGATGGTACATAACGCACAGCCACACCACAAGGGAACTAGTTGCTAGTAAAAATGAGAAGAGGGAACCTCAAAAGTTCCAGAGAACATGAGAACAAAGGACAAGGTGACAAAACCATATAAATAATGAGGTAACCCAAGGAAGAAAAAACTTGGTTGGGCCTCAGGGAGGAGTCCATAACCAAGTGCAGATTGGTGTCAGGATTCTTGGGTGGCTTAATATAGAGGGGACCAGAACTGCTAGGGGCACACTGGATTACATAGCTATTTTGACAGTATAAAATGACCTATGTTAGAGACCTCTGTCATGCAATTACAAGCCCAATGTTGTTTTAAAAGTAATCCAGGTTTTGACTTAAATGAAATTGGATAAAAAACCCTGTCCAATTCTTGGTGGAGCCCTCTGGATTGGGGAAATACTTTTAATAACAATAAAACACGACCAAAAGGTTCAGGTTTGGGTAGCAGGGATATTCCAAATCATTGGTATAACCTAGGGAGCCATTCGGAGGTCCTTCCCTGTCATACAACAACTCCTATCCACGCTGCACCAAGAAAACCAGCCCCTTTTATAGGGTCAGAGGGGGTCCAACAAGGTGAAAATATTTTCTCGCCTTCTGATTGGACTAAATATATAAAGTTCCTTCCTCAAGGGTACGTTTTCCCAGTTGTTGCTTCCCCATCTGCCCTCACATTAAAGCGAGGCGAGTATCAACTGATCTGATAGGTCAAATCTTAATATTATCAAATTTGGACATTACTAAGCCATCCAAACTTTGAGCCTCGATGTTTAAATAAAGGCATTGACTTATTAAGAGGGTTCGTTTCTTAACCCCTTTGGGACCTAATAAAAACTATAAAAACCTCAACTTTCTACTTATTTTAAGTTTATTTATATTTAGTATCATCAGTGGGTACAATCCCCCATTTGTTAGAGTTTAGGCCTAAATAGCACCTGCAAGCCTAAAAATTACTAAAATCCAACAAGTAGTGCTCACTACAGGGGTCCTTGTATACCACCAAATCCCGTTTAACAATGACAACTATCCCAGAACCATAGCTACCTGCTTTAGAGCAACAACTAGCAGTGCTTTGTCTCGCCTTAAACGACTTGAGCAGTACTCCCCACAAGGTTCTTATGGGCCCTCCCCTATTATTTGTAAATCTCCGTTCAGAGGCAAGTTCACACCTGGCGAGAGCAGTATTGCCTCCTTCCTTTATATATATGAATCTGCGATGGAAAGAGCAATTGACCATCAAAAAAACTAAGTATATCCTTCCTTTCTTTATTCAGATGGATCAGGAGATCATGACTTTAATATGGCCACACTTACCACATTGGCGGAGGTTAAACAAGCACTGATTGACAAGTTTGGTTTTAAGAATAGTTTACAAAGGCAGAAACAGTCCTTTAAGTGCCTTAGCCTTAAAGAGGGAGAATTGATTCCAACATTTGTTTAGCAATTCTATATCAGAGCTCAACCTTTGTTGCTGGAAAAACTGCTTCCTCTTGATAATGCTATTGCTTCTATTGTGATTAGCTTGGCGTCTTATCCCTCTTTAGCAATGCATATCTACGCAGTCAAGCATACCTTACAAACTGTACAGGATAGTAAAGAGACACTTCTAGCTTTGGCTGACTCTCTTGAACCTAAACTTCTGCAAAGAGCTCCAAAGCGGGAATCAACTCTGACCCCTCCAGCCTCTTTTATGGCTATATCCCTCTGGAACCCATCTTCTGCAGAGCTGCAGCAATAAAATACTCCTCCACCGTGTGAGGATAGCCAGAAAATATTGGCAGTTATGGGGCAGCGCTCCCCTCCAGCTGCAGGTTCAAAAGCTCAGCTGGTTAAGTCAGTTATCACTTTCCCTGGTTTTTCTCTTACCAAGCAGTCTTCTAAGGTGGATAAAGTATCACATCCAACCAAGATACTGAATCAATCCCCCTCAGCCTCACTTCAGGATGACCCTAATTAAAAACCTGCAGTCGTGGGGCCGTCCAAGCCAGTCACTTCTATAGCAGAAGTCAAAGCCATTACACTTACAACGCCTCCCCCAAAAGTTGGTGCAGCTACAATGCTCCCTTCAAAAGTCAAAAGGGTAGATGAGAGCAAAAAAGCCGTCCCCTGTGAGGAGAATAAGCTGGTTTCTCAGCCCCCTCTTAGTAACTCTTAAAGGTGCATTGATAATCCCTCTGATGACGAGTCTAAAGCGGGTGGTGAAGATGCAGTATATTATGTCTTGGGAGCTTCAATAGAAGTGCAGATTCTGGATAAGTTGAGGCCTGAAAGAATCGAGATAGCCATGATACCACAACAAACCTAGCTTCAACTTTTGTTGAGGTTTTCAGAGGTAATTGATACCACTAGTGATGCTGACCAGCCTATTGGGCAGTGATCCAATTCACCCAGCAGGTTCATACCCTCCAATATATAGAAAGATAAATACCCTGCGATAGCTTAACTCCCTGCCTCTACTCTCCGTTTGAAAGAGAAGTTTCTCGCCCTCCCCCTACTTTTGGTAGCACAATAACTAAGGTAGAGGTTTTCTAAAAAGTGCTTATTATAGCCATCCTTGATATGAATGCTCCAGTGAACGTGGTCTTTTCAAATCTCATCAACAAAATTAAGTTGGCGCCTGCCCTGGACTATTCACAAGAGTTTGGAACTGCTGGGTCCAACAACATGCGAGATATTGGAGCCTACTTTTCTCTACTCATACAAAATGGGAAACTCCTACTGGCTGCCCCATCTGTGGCCTTAAACAATAATGCATTCAATCTGCTCTTTGGCACTAAATACATGATTGAGTATGTCAGAATCATTAATATGAACAGGGATTTCTTCCTTCTAAATTAAGAAGTTCCTCTAGACTTTACAACTGATGACCCTAAGAAGAAGGGAATATACCTGCACAGTTGAGTACCCTTCATCCGCCCTCACCCTTACTTATACCACGTCGGGCAAAAACACAAAAAAAGCTGCCTGACTCCGTGGATGCTTCGAAGGGCATTCCATTGTATGCGTCAGAGGAGGTAGTAGTCAAAGCGGGTGAACAAAAGGTGATAGACACCAAATTTACTATGCAAATCCCCCGCAACTGCCTTCTGCACTTAACAAGCATTGATGGAATAAGCCCTTTGGAACCTCATGTGTTGCCAGGTATCCTAGACCCTGCCTACCAGTGACTTATTAATATTCTACTGGGAAATCTCACTAACAAGGAAATGGTTGTAAAGAAGCATCAGGAGGTTGGAAAGCCCTACTGATTCCAATTGGGGACATCCACCAAGCCCATTATATTGGGTCTATGCTAGATATGGGACTACCCACTGACCAAATGATATGCGCTTTGCCCAACGTTCAAATTTCTGACGATCTAACACCTTCTGAGCTTAATAAAGTTAATTCTTTACTGGAGTCTTATAGTTACAATTCCTTAATTTTGATACTGACTATGAGCATATGAAGGATTGGACTCATGCCATTGATGTTGGTGATGCCAAGCCTATTTGATCCAAGCCATATTGGAAATCAAAAGTTGAGTAGCTCCAAATGAGGACGGAGCTTAATCAGTTACTGGACGCAGGGCTACTGGTTCTTCTCAAAGCCTATAGTCATTGCCGCTATTGACATAAAAAAGAAGAATGGTGGACATTGGGTAGTTATGGACTACCGCAAACTTAACAACATCATCAGGAAAAACACTACCCAATTCCGCGAGTTAATGACGCTCTGGCCTAACTCTCTGAATATAAGTTCTTTTCCGCCATGGACTTGGCTAGCGGATACTGGCATATGGACCTTTCTCCACAAGACCAGGAAAAGTGTGCGCTTATCTGCAGTGAGGGTCTCTTCCAACCTACCTGACAACCACAAGGGTTATGCATTGCGCCCACATCTTTCCAGAGAGCCATGGACCACATCTTGCAGGATCTGAAGCTTAGTTTCATAATTGTCTACCTTGACGATATTAGTGTCTTCTCCTAAACATTAGATGAGCACCTTTCTCACTTAAGAGAAGTTTTAACGCTTTAAGGACTCTCACATTAAGCTAAAGCCCTCCAAATGTACATTCTTCCAAAAGAAGTTGGATTTCCTGGGCCACGCCATCTCCTCAGATGGGATCCAGCCTCTCCATGATAAGGTTGAGGCGATTTCCAAAACCTGCCTGCTCCCAAAATCCTCTGCAATATTCAGGTGTTCTTGAGCATGATGGGATATTACCATCAACTCGCCCCCAAATTCGCTCAGATCAGTGAGTCTCTCGTCAGTTGAAACTAAGAACACCCCTTTCCATTGGGGTGCAGAACAACAGGCTGCTTTTGAAACGCTTAAAAAGCTGCTGCAACGACGGCCAATCCTACGCCACCATGACTAAAGTAAACCCTTCATGCTGTTTACTGATGTTTTTGATTATCCAGCTGGAGCTATATTGGCTCAACTGGATGAGCATGGGGTTGATAACCCCATTTCATATTTCAACAAGATGCTTTCTAAGGCAGAACGCAACTATAGCTTCACTGAGAAGGAGTTCCTGGCCCTCTTTCTTGCTGTTAAATATTACCGCCTTATCTTATATGGGACCTCATATAAAGTGGTTACTGACCACGCCTCTTTAAAGAGGTTACAGAATATGAAAAGTCCCACTGGACGGTTGGCTCGCTTGCTTTGAAGCTCCAGCACTATGATATGACCATTGAACACTGAGCGGGACGAGCCGCATGTATGTAGATGGGTTGAAGCGTCTGCCCATCCTTCACTTAGATAATAGTGAATAAGAGCGGCTACATGACCTCCTAATAGCCCTTGATGCTTGGGAGGATGAGGACGAACCCATCCATAAGATGCTAGCTCGACATTCCCATAACACTAAGATGGATAATGGGAATTTATAAAAGAAAGTAGGGGTGAACTGGTTACCCTGCCTCCGACCCTCAGATAGAGTACCTGTCATTATGGAGTCTCATGCTCTCCTAGGGCATAGAGGAGTGTGGAAAACCTATGAGTGGGTAAAAAAACGTTACTACTTGGAAGGCATCATGGAGACCATCATCAAAGTCCTGGATGCCTGTCTGACATGCAAAAAGCAATCCAGCTTCAAACCAAGTATCAATATCAGACTACCAGTCCTCTACAGCCCTTCCACACCATAAGCCTAGATGTGGTTGGCCCTATACCTCAAACTATTGGTGGAAATCAATATATCTTGGTAGGAATTGATCACTTTAACAAATGGGTTGAGGCTGTGGCTATCCCAGCTCAGACGGCCAAAGACACGGCCACTTTTCTCCACCAGTATATATTTGCTTGTCATGGTTGCCCCCAGATTCTTCTCTGTGACAATGGGAAAAACTTATAGAGTGGTCAAGATTCTAGCCACCTCTATGAGCACGCAACAGCTCTTTTCTGCCCCCTACAACCCTTCGACCAATGGTACCATGGAAAGAGCCTTAGGGACCTTAGTCTCTATATTTTGGAAAATGAAATTTCAGACCCCTTCACTGGGTTCAGTACTTACCAATTGCCCTTATGGCCTACCGTATCAGTTACTACTGGATCCTTAAGATGTCTTCTTTCCATGTGTTATATGGACGGGAACCTGGGGTGCCATAATTATTATCCAAAGACATTTTCACTGATAGGACTGACCCTGAGCAAGCCATGAAGAAGTTGGCCCAGCACATCATTCAGTTACAATCAGAGGCTATTTAGCATTTGGCCAAAACTGTCACAAAAGAGGGTCAAGCCACTAATAAGCTCAGGCCCCCTCTTTATTCCTTCCTTTCAAGCATCTGACTTGGTGCTTTACTACCACAATCATATCACCCCTAGAAGGGAGAAACTCAGGTCTGTTTGGGAAGGACCTTTTGTAGTCACTCATAAGCGAGTAGAGGAGTACTCCATCAAATCCCTTGCTACAGGAGTTACTATCAACCGAGTTCATATCCAATTCCTGTGGCTTTATTCTCCCCCAAACACTATTGAAGGGGGTGATGTTGGACAATTACAAGTCCAATGTTGTATTAAGAGTGATTTGGGTTTTGACTTAAATGAAATCGGCCAAAAGACCCTGGCAGATTCTCAGTAGAACCCTCTAAATCAGGGCAATACTTTTATTAATAGAACTCGGCCAAAAATCTCAAGTTTGGGTAGCAGGGATATTACAAATCATCAGCAGGACCAAGGGAGCCATTCAGAGTTCCCTCCCTGTCATAAAACAACTCCTATTCAAGCTACACCGAGAAGACCAGCCCCTTACTAGGGTCAGAGGGGTCCAACAAAGTGAAAATATTTTCTTGCCTTCTGATTGGACTATATTTAAAGTCCCTTCCTCACAGGTACATTTTCCCAGTTGTTGCTTCCCCATCTGCCTTCACATTGAAGCGAGGTAAGACTTGACCTATCTGATAGGTCAAATCCCAATATTTAATTTGGACGTTACTAAGCCATCCAAACTTTGAGCCTTGATGTTTAAAATTAGCATTGACTTATTAAAGGGGTTTGTTTCCTGTCCCCTGTGAGAACCAATAAAAACTATAAATTCTCAAATTTCTAATTTTTAAATCTATCTATTTTTAGTATCATCAGTGGTTACAATCCCCATTTGTTGAAATTTAGGCCTAAATAGCACCTGCGAGCCTAAAAAATCCTGAAATCCAACAACCTCTATAAGGAGGCCCACATAAAGGTCAAACCAAGGGACCATGAAAAACGTAAAACTAACGGAGGTTTAATAAAAAGCTGATCAAAAAAGAAGGTTGGCATTGGGAAAACACTAATAAACACTAGGGGGAGAATCATTGTTCCTTGGGAGAAATACTAAGCCTGAACGAATCAAAAGTGCAGATAACTAGCCTCTGTGGTGCTGTAGCTCGAGTAAGCCTGAACTCAAGTTATTGACTTTAGCTCAATTCTCCTGGTGTCATGAAAACGGCAGAAGAAGTTTAGACCAGCCTTCCAGTCAGGATGCGCAAGAACCCAAAAAGCAAGCCAGAATGCCAGAGGCATTGCCGTATGTACAACGTTGTATGGAGCCATGAATTGGGAAATGATAAACTGTTGGTGTAGAGCAATTGTGAACAGCAACATGAGAATGAACCAAATGGAGATAAACCCAGACACTGGGGGTCTTGCTGCAGGGGGTAATACCACAGGTATAGTTTCTACAAGGCCACTGATGGGTGAGTTCAATTCAACTGAGGAGACAAGGGGGCGGATCCTTGCCTGGTTTTGTGGATGTAAGGCTATAAGATCCAGTATATTGTTGGCGGATATTTGAAATAATGGGGTTGAATTGCCAGAAGTATCTGGCTCGCTGAATCTAGTTGACGATGGTGGGGGCCATAGTAACCATCAGTACTGGTAAAGCCCATTCAGTATAGGGACTGACAGGCCACCAGAGTAAAGCCATTGGTAATACAGCCAGAAGGATATCAATAAAGTTGAAGGTCAACAATTTATTATTGGCAAATTTTATTTAAAGGAAAGTGAAGAAAACCGACCAACAATTTTCTCAGTACAATGCAACTGATTAAATAGTGGTCATTTGATGCAGGAACAAGCAGGGATCAGGTCCCTCAAGTTTGATTTAACCAGTGAATTATTCAGGGATGGGGGCAGATAAGCTCAATGGGAACTGACATTAAAGAATTTGGCAGCAGGCTGAGTTACTGTTGGTTCAACCTCAAATGCCCAAACCAAGGCTCCACTGCATTTCAAATTGTTAGCGTGACAGCATCTGGCCTGTTGAGCAGTGAGAATCCCCCAGGGCCACCCCACATAGGGGTGGTCCCAGTTGGTTGGGAACGGGTTTGGGATGCCCAACCCACCCATGCCTGGTTGCTGAGCCATTCGTTTGGTCAAAAGTGTTGCATCAGCTGCAACTCCTGATTTGCTGAGAGGGAGCTTCAAATTATCATCGATGGTGTCCAATGCTACTACCTGCATGTTGGGGATCATCCCCGACAATTTTGAGAGGGGGTTAATTTTGATGATCACACTGTTGGCCAAATTAAAACCTTCAGCGATTCTGGCTGATTAATCAATCTTCATCCCTTTTTGACTATGTGGATTACAATCATTGGGCTTGTTTCCAATTGTTTTCAGACCAATCGACTTCAGTTTGGCAAACTCAGTTCAGATTTCTCTGATCCAGTGGACAAGTTTGGCCGAGGTGAGCGTGGGCACTGGGGGAGGAATCTGAAGAGGGAGAGCTGTTACCCAGCGCTCATCTACCACGTGAGAAAGGTCACCCCAGATAACAAGGGATACAGCCACCCTCTTCAGAACCTTTTTACTTGGAAATAGGAAGAGAGCCAAATTGACACACAGGGGACGTTCCCTGGGACTTACACCTAGATTTAGAAATATTGTAAATTAAATAGGTCTCAAAACCCCATTTCTTAAGCAGCCATAACTAACTGTCATTATTCATAACAAAGCTGGTGCGGTTTAAAACCCTTGATGTAACTCTGGGCTGATATGCGCACATCCAGGAATAACTTGGGCATATCTTGACTTTACCCAGCGTTGGTCCTTAGTATGCTTCAGGTCATAAAGGCCTGTTAACTTTACCTTTATGGCCTCCTCACTCTCAGCCTTATCTATACAATCAGTACCTTCAATTATGTCATGTAACTATGACAGTAAGGATGCTTCTATTTCTTATAAGACCTTAAATGGAAACATTCTTATCATTCTGTGATGTCTAAGTCTGTAAGCTATTAAAGTTGATGGCAATAGTTGGTATCACTATAATTTATAATCTATGGCCATCTTCTTTAAATCCCTCCTAGGTTTCCATTCACAAATGCATCACTTTCATTTAAGAAGGTGTGTAGGGGTGGTAAATTTTTGTCTCACTCCTACCAGAACCATAAGCTTTCTCATTAAGTCTAAGATAAAGTTTTTACATTGTTTGATAGCACCACTTATGTGCATCTGGGGCTGATTATAACTTGATTATAGTGGAATCTGGTGACAGACCCTGCAGTGTAACTCTTGAATGATGTGATTTGACCCATTTGAAACATGGTTGATTGCCATAATAATGAGCATGGTACCACTTGAGGCGGTTGGCACCGATCCTATCACATCTATGGAACGTTGTGGAAGTAAGCTTCTAGTAGAAATGGCTAATAATCAAATCACTTCTCAAGGGATATGAAACTTACACAGGGTACACATATTTGATAAACTTGGTGTACTCTATATAATAGTAATTCTTCAAAACTGATCTTTCAGGTAAGCCAATGTCTTCTAAAAACCTTTTTGCCCAACATGCTTGTGGGCTTTCATTACAAGTTCCATTTGATTGCTGGGCCAGATGTAAGGGTTTCAGACTTTATTAACCTTCTTATGGATATTTCCATCAACATGTTAGGTGTCTTTGAAACATCTTCTTAGGACAGTCTCTACTTCATCAGTCGCATCCTGCCATTCTTCTTTTGATAGCCTGATCAGGGCATACAACTGATTGATTTCATATACTTAAAGGCGGAAACAGGTATTTTAGACAGTCCATTGGCGTTGAGGTGTTTGTTTTCTGCTCTGTGGATAGTTTTAAAGTCATAAACTTATTGTTGTACTTCCTACATAGCTAGTCTTCCTTTGGGATCTTTTATATTATGTATCCAATAGAGTGACATGTGATCCGTCACTACTTCAAAATGAACTCCAAACAAGATGGGCCAAAGTGCTTCACTGCTCTGATAACTACCAGGCACTCTCTTTTAGTCACTATATAACTTCCACTGTTCATGAAAAGACCTTGAAATAGTATTCATAAAATGGTTTGTTTCCTCTTCATCCAAATAAGCACTATAGCCTCAAGCCCAAAGTTGCTGGAATCTTTATATATTTATAATGTTTTTTTTAATTCTCAATAGGTTAAAATTGGTGCTTTACCAATCTTGCTTTTATTTCCATAAAGGCCTGCTCTTGTTCAAGCTCCATTCAAAATTTGTTGTTTTAGTTAAAAGGTAAACCAATGGTGCAACCAAGTATGAAAAATGTGGTATAAACCGCTAATAGTATTCACTATGCCAAGAATGACTTAGATGTCATGCATACTTTGGGGTTAGTCCATAGACTTATTGTGTGAAAACTTTTCATCCTGTGGCTTGATTCCTGTGGGATGACCTCGTGTCCCAAGAACTCTAATTGCTTCTTCAGAAGGGTGCACTTGTTGCGTTTTAGCAATAGATAGGATTCTCAGAGTCAGGTAGCACTTTGAGCAAGTGTTGAAGATGGTCTGAAAAGTGCAACTAAACATAGTGTTGTCATCCAGGTAGATGAACAAACTTGATAATTTAAGATCCCCAATGATTTGGTCCATTACTCTTTGGAAGGTTGCAGAGGTGTTACACACCATCTGCGGCATCCTCATTAGTTCAAATAAGCACTGATTCCAATTGGGGACCACTTATCTTGGTCTTTGGGAGACATTTCCATCTTCCAGTAGTCAATGTACAGGTCCATGACAGAAAAGTACTTTGATCTTCTCAGTCACCAAAGCATCGTCAAATTGAGGGAGCAGGTACAGATCTTTCTTTGTAACTTTGTTCAACTGTTGGTAGTACATAACCACGCAGTGTGCCCCATAAACTTTGCATAAAAACACCAGCGTAAAGCCCAAGGTCTCTTTGATGGTCTCATCATCTTAGCTTTAGTGACCTTGATTCATTTCCTTCACAATAATTTCATCTTCAGCTTTTGATTGTCAGTATGGTTTAGATTTAAAGGGTTTAGTGGAGCTAGTATCTATTCTATGAACCTCTCCTTTACAAAACCCCATAGTAATTTGGCTGGCGCTGAAGATATCTTTACACTCATCCAGAAGTTTGTACAACTGCTTCTGCTCCTTCTCTGAAAAGACTCCAAGTCCCAATTCATGAAAAAGTTTTAACTACAGTACTGATTCAATTGCATTTCAACTCATTAATTATGCTTAGGTGAAGCCTTATTATTTCTCCACTTGGAGATGTTAATTAGTGATGTCCCCCAATATGACACTCTGTCCTGTAAAAAATTGAATCAAATAGCCCAAGTAAAGCCTTCAGCTCTTGTCCTTGAATCCAATCACAATTGTTGATTCTAAGTATTTTATTTAGGAGTTTCTTTACACCAACTGGAAGTGACATTTTTCATTGTTTGCTATATCATATTCTAAGGTCATAATTGCATTTAGTAAAAGACTTTCTTTAGCACTGATTGTGGCAGGTAGTTGTTTGACACTCTTTATTTTTTAAGGGTGTAGTGATTAGTGTAGATTGATAGTTTCTTTTTTTTTTAGTACAACCCAAGGGGGGATTCAAGCATGTCCTCTGTTTTCGCGGCTTAGAGTCTTCACATTTTAAATACAAGAGACAATTGGCAACATAGTATATTCACAGTGCTGATAGTAGAACTAATTTATTCACCAAACTTAAGTAGAAACTGGGTACCAATTAGGAAGTCATATTGGTTTGAATCCCAAAACAACAGGATGGAGCTGACAAAAACATTCTATAAAATGTGAAAGTTCTTGGTGTATGTGATGGCATTTTCTCCAAACTTGTTAAAGATTGAGGTTAATAGCAGTTTGGACACCACTTCAGAAGTAAGCCTCAATGACACGATTATCTTGTTCCTAATGAATCAATGCCATAAATGGGCAAAAACAGGAAAAGGGGATTCATAAATTGTCACAAGATATGATCCAAACTGGACCACCAAAGATGGACTGGGTTAAACTGCATTCCAAACCCAGAGCTGCAGTCTGGAAAGAACAAGAATGATGGATGCGCGTCACTCCAGATGTCAATGAAGAAAGTTAGGCACTGTTTGGCCCTCATATTGGATGATAAGTAAATATCCTGAATGAGGAGGGATCAAGCGCTTACTATATCACAAGCTAGCACTTATACTATATTTATTAATTATTTTAAACCAATAAAGAGTTCCAAATCTCTCCTAAATTTTAGAAAGTGTAGAATCTACATTCCTTTAGAAGTTTCTCAATAATAGTGACAAAGTCAAGATCACAGATAATTGACAATTGCAGACCCTACTGAACGCAAAAGTGTTTAGTCATCACCTTTCAGGAGCTATTCCACCACAGTGCCATATTAAAGAAAGTAGAATCTCCAGACAGGACATCTCTGGGAAAGTGATAAAATCAACTCTTTGGCTTTACTACAACAGCTTAATTAATATTAGTACTCACTACAGGGAGCCCTAAGTTGTAAACATTGAGAAAGTCAATCACATGATGGACAATAATTCTAGAAATTAATTACTTCCTCTAATGAGCTGGGAATTATTAACAAATGGACTAGCACTTCTTAATATGAAATACTACTCATACAAAAAAGTTTATAGATTTTTTTTTGCCACTTTTGAACTTATCTTTCCCGCTGTTAAATTTTAATGGTTGACTCAAAAACAAACCCTTTGAGAAAACCATCAATGAAAATAGATTACTCCCTTAATCCTTCCTGATTTATCTGCATAACCTGATGAATTAGATTCAACTCAAATTTTCCTTAATTGCACTTAAACATCCTGATTATTAAAACTAATAATGACTATGATAAAATCTATTTTGGCTGATTATGGGACCCAATTGGGTGTAACAAGTGGATTTTATGGCTGTTGAATTTTGGTCTTCTTCAGATGGCTTGTTCTTCTTCTGCGGTATGGTGGAGTTTTGTATGTCTATTGTATGGCGACAATAGACTAGATGGTTACTTTAGTTCAAGATATAACTTTTTGATAATAGCACTTCAAATTTGTATTCCCCTGTCATTACATGGGCGATGGCACGCCACCCTGATCTTACTGATCCCAAGTAAATCCTCAACTTAATACAACTAAAAGTATTGAACACTAAAAACTTATAAGTTAAACTATAAACTAGTGGTAATATTTGATTGTTTTTTATTGGTAACAGCTTGGAGATAATGTTATAGGGTTTGATGTTCACCACATCTTACCCATGACGTCTCATTTTCAATGGCACTTGGCTAAAGGAACATGTAAAATGTTTGTTTGAGGGTCTAAAAATACTTTGACTCAGGGCATCATGAACGGCCTCAAGGTCAGTGTAAATAACATCAATATTCTCAAGATGGCGTTTCAGACATGTCTGCAAGTAGCTGAACCAATTCTCTTTCACAAGCAATTGGCAGCACATACCAAGGCAATTTGTACCACTAATTAATAATTGATTCAATCAAAAACTTGACCAACATTAAAAACTAATTTTGACATAGACCAACAAAGCCCACATGCCCAAGTCAAGTCAAAACTTAATGTTAAGTCTAACCTAACTAATAAAGCCCTTGAGCCCACGTCATCATAGTAGAATTTTATTAAATGAAATTGCTAGGCCACAAATCCCAAATCAGATATACTTAGGATATTTTTGGTTTATAATAATTGACAATTTAGATCCAGTCAACCATTCAACAATGGCATAAACTTAATTCACATACAATTCTAATGCAATTACAATTATTGAATAATAAGATTTAATATGTCAATCTTTATAATTGGCAAAATAGCACTTAAACATGGATTACACTAATAGGGAGTACCTAGTGCTATTAAGAGGCCTGCTGACATCCCAATTAGGGGTGCATCATTATTTAAAGCCCATATTGTATTTCCCCCATTTATTGTATTTTATCAGCTTTATTATAAAACGTTAATTGACTGATTGTAAAGCAAATACACTGCTGAGGTGCTAATATTATGCTTAAAATCCTCTTAATTGCAAGAGTAGAAGTGCCTTCAATCAGGCTGAAATAATTGTAATTAAGTTAATTGTAAGGCTGATTTAACTTTTTTTTTTAGTACTAGATGGTCCTGGGCTGATTTAACTTGGAAATTAATATTAACGCTGCCATAATCTGTGGGGGATTGTCATGGTTTTAATAAACTCATCTAATAGATGAGTAGGGCCAGGAGATGCACAAAAGGTATAAAACTACTGGATCCTGGCTTACTAATAAAATCATCAACTAATCATCTAATTATCTTATCATCAAGTTATCTTATCATCTCATCACCCTATCATATGATTTTTATATAAATTTATTGTATACAGTTTTTGATACTGTCAAAGTATTGAGTTTGTATCAAGAGTGTAGACTAGCATTAAAAAAAGCTTATCCATTTTACCTGCATTATGTGGGTTCTCAATTATAGATGAGAAATTACCTATAAGATAACAAAAAAAATATTATTAATTGTTTAGGCCTTGTGAGCTTCAGAACAGTTAAGAAATATCATAAGACATTTGGAAAATTTGAGGATAGTTTTGCCAAAATTCTTTTTGACTATCAAAGCAGGAGTTTATTTAATAATCGAGTAGATTCTCAGAATTATTATGTGGTGCTCAGTAAAACCAAGAAAACACCTTAATATGAACAAACAACCTGAAATACAGGCAGAAGCTGCCAGAAGATTTAGTGATAATAAATGGAGACAAGTGATTGTTAGATAACTGAGTATTTCAACACTGCATGCCATAATACTGAAGATAACGCATAGTAATCCTTAGATCTAATCACAGAGGGAGGAGGGCATGTAGAGTCAACAAACTATTGAGTTTACCTCTTATAGTGTTAAAGAAATTATGGAATCTCGTTTTCATGGCTACGGAATTGGTACATCTCAGATAGACCCATCTTTTGTCTGTTTCACTATCTTAAGAATCAGGCCTTTAAGATGGAAATGTATTTGTGAACCCAGGAGGCGACCATGGCAACTCTTGCCAGAAGTTTTACCAGCACTCAAACAACCAACAAGTTTTCTGGTTAACTTTATACAACCATCCATTAAGCGCACTCAGAGGATTCTGGCTTGAAAGAATCTAGAGCTCATGAAAATTTACTGAGTTCAAGAGGAAGAGAGATCTTCTCAATCAAGCCTACTGGATAAACTAAATCCCAGGTTTGGTGAAGTTAGAAAACTATTGTCACTAGTACAGAGAATGTAAATGATGCTCATCAAAGACTGAATGCTTTCAGAACAGTTTAGAATAGGAGTTCATAAGATAGCTACTGAATTCCTTGCTTGCAATGGATTTCCCAATGAGTGGGTACAAAATGTCAACAAGTGCCCCCAAAAGTTAGAAACCCACTTGGAATTTCTATCTTCCCATGCTGAACGCCTTACCAAAGATGCTACTTCTGCCTGCAGAAATCATTTGGATCTAAAAGAAATGCACATTCAGTTTAATGACTATGTTAAAAATAAGCTGGATATTGGGTTGGGACCATCTAGTACTAAAAAAATAAGCTGGATACACTATAGAAAACATTAAAGTCTTTGCAGCACTACCAGAAGGGCTCAACAACGAGGAAGATTATGCCCAAATCAATGACAAATTCTAAATAACTTGGACAATAGTGTCATCTGTGCAAACTAAGAATGTTGAACTTGCCAAAGAGAAACAGGAGCTTTATCCCTGCTATCCACGACAAATGCACGCATAGGAAATCTGACTGAAGATGTTAAAAGTATTAAGGCTCATCAAATTGATTTTTATAAAATGCTAAAGCCTCTGAAAATATTTTGGTACCTTCAGGAAAAAAGCCGTCATTGTTCAACCTGTCATTGAGGGGGAAGAGTAGTGGAAGCTCCAGATATTCGTGCAGATTATGATTAGGGAAATTACAAAAGACCTAAATTCGAGAGTTTAAATCTAGTAGTTTGGAACAAATTTATGAAGCTGAATCATTAGGGATTGACACTGATGATGAAACTGACATTTTGGTCATTCGTTACATAGTAAATTTGGCTTTAATCCTGAATCTAGATAACACCCATCCAGATGTGGCCCAATTTTAAAAAAAGATTCCACAAGACGTTCCAGCTCTAGACAAAGTGCGACTCCTCTGGCCAAATCTAGGAGCAATGATTTCAAACCCCAAACTTGCCAAAATTTGACAGGGATGAGAATGTACACTCATTACTCAAGTTTTTCAAAAACAGTGTGAAGAGCTTTTAAATCACATGAAGTCAACAGCTGCTATTAATTGCTTGAATCACACAACGTAGAACTTGTTATGCCCTATAAGGGTGACTATTGGTCCTATATGGATGCCAAGAGCGCGGTGATAAAACAATTTGGAGGCTTGAAAAGCTATAAGCACAAAACCTGATCTGCTTAACATTGAAGTTCAGCAGAATGAGTCCGCCATGGCTACATGACATAATTGAGAGGACAGACTGCAAGGACAAGGCTGGTCGTCAGGAGGCCAAAAATGTCAAGTTACAAGCCTATCTGACTTGATTATACCCTGGAACAACGCTGGGTACAGGCAAGGTATTTCTAGGTTGGTCCTAAGGATGTGCGTGATCTCTGTGGGGCGTTACAGCCAAGGCATTAAAACGCACCAGCTACGTCCTCAACTCTGACAGTTCATTACTCCTATTAGAGGAAAATGGATTTGAAACCCGTTCCATTTTTTTATTCTCTAAGTTGGGACAAGTCAATTTGTAACCTATAACTTGATTTAGACAATCTCAAGTTACAAGACCATGGTCAATGGAGGCACTGACCTATTGGTATCACACTTGCATGGCTCATCCCAACCATTCTGCGTACGTACAGGCCACCATGCCTTGTTGTACTACTGCACACCTCATGTCCTGACCCATGGCAAACCCTCTGGCATAAGGACCTGACCAAATTTGTGTTTTCTTATGAGTTTACCAAAGGCAAGGATAATGGTTTAATGGATGCTTTGAGCAGAATTCTGCATTAGCTACAAATTCTAAGGAGGTGGAGGTACATTATTCTCCACTTGATGATCCCGCTGGGTGAGATTGTGTCTTAACATCCCTCTCCTTGGCACATGTGCTAGCGTTTGCTCCTCTGGAAAATGCGGAGGAACACCTTATGTTCAGAAAGGTAGTCCTTTCACAGCCTTTATCAGCAGAGTAAACTAGGGTCCTTGTCATGAGAAAGTTAATTCAGGAGGACATTACTATGGTGTTACCACGTAAAGATGAGATGGTGTGGTTTCAGGGGCGCCTATGGGTTCCCACTGGACCACTCTGCCTGGAAATCATCTGGGACCATCATGACGGAATCACCGTTGGTCATCCTGGGTAGGAAAAGACTTGGGAGCTAATTTGCTGCACTTATAATTGGAAGGGATTAGCCACGCAGGCTGCCAGGTATTTGAGGGAGAGCCTGGTCTACAAACAAATCAAGCCAAAACGCTAGCCCCTTGCAGGGTTGTTGGTACCAGTTCAAAGGGCTAAAGGGCATTGGACTCCTTTAGCAGTGGATTTTATTGTGAAAATTACCTGTATCTGATGGCTATGATGCCATCATGGTAGTGGTGGATCGTTTTACAAAGTTCGCTCACTTTTTTCCCTGCAGGACCATCATAACCACGGCTGAGGTGTCTAGGCTCTTAGTCTTTCATGTATTTGCTCTTCATGGAGTCCCCAAAGAAAAAATTAGCAATCGTGGACCCCAGTTTGCTTCTGTCTTTTGGGAAGAGTTGGTTAAGACTCTTCAAATTCGCCACTGCCATTTGACTGCCTATCATTCTCAATCAGATGGGCAGACTGAACGAGTGAACCAGTGTTTGGAGCAGTTTCTACAGTGTTACACTGCCGCGGATCATTAAGATTGGGCTTCTCACCTTCCTATGGCCAAATTTAGTTATAAAAACACGTTGCATGCGTCTATTGGTTGTTCCCCATTTTTTGCCAACCATGGGTTTAACCTCGCCTTCAACATGGAGCCCAGTTGTTGATCCAAGGTTGAAGCGGTGGTGGACTTTGCTAAGACTATCAAGAAAGTACACCAGGGGTCTCCACAAATTTGAAGGCAGTAATGCAAGTTTATAAGGAGAACACCGTCGGGAAGAGATGGGGGGTCCAGCATACAAAGAAGGGGATATCGTGATATTTGATGCTCGAAACATCCCTATCAAGCAACCATGTAAAAAGCTGGGACAAAAGAGGATTGGCCCCTACCGCGTTGTCAGAGAGTTGGGCCACGCCTCATACCAGTTGAATCTTCCCCTCATTCCAGATAATTTCAGTCTTTCATGAAAGCAAGCTGACGTTGTTTTAGGGCCTCCCACAGAGACCCCCAGAGCCTTGTCTCGTGGGTGGGGCGCTGGAGTTGGAAGTGGAGGAGATAGTAGCCTCACATTAAGTAAAAAGAAGGCTTAAGTACCTGGTATCCTGGAAGGGATTTGATGCAGCAGAAAACAGTTGGGTACCAGCAAGCGACTGCGCACATGCCCAAGACCTGATTGAAGTTTTCCACAAGCGTTTACTCAGGCCACCAGATCTCAGTCAAAGCAAATCATTGCCAATATGAAGTTGGCCCTGGCCCACAAGAACTTATCCCTAGCGCAAGCCCCTGGAGGGGGTGGAGCTTCAAAAGACCAAGAGGGTAATGTTATGGCTTGAGGATGACATAATTAAGGGAACCAACAACAAGGACAAAGATGCACGTCAGGAGGCCAAAAAGGTGAAGTTGGCAGATCTCCCTGACCTTAAGCATACCCTAGACCAGCACCGGGTACTGGCCAAATATGCCCAGGTTGGTTCTGGAAATGTGTGTGATGCACGTCCTGGTGTTACAGTTTGGGCGTTATAACGCATCAGCTAAGTTCTAGATCATGATGGTTTAATTAAGTTGCTTAGCAAATAGAGTTTTGAAACCCAATTAATTTTTGAAGTTATAACTCAGGTTGGCTTTGCCTTCAATTGATAACTTGAGTTCAATTGATCTCTAGCTATAGTACCCTGCTCAATGAAAGTGTGCGCTTATTGGTGCACCTAGGCTTAGCATCACTTCCACCAATAAATGGTTCCCCCTCAATTGTTTAAGTAAGATTCTTGAAAGACCAACCTTTATAATTGGTCAACTTCCCTGATAAAAATCCTGTTGGTTTATGTTTTTTGCTATAATTCCTTGGGCGAACCTGTGCGCGGACCTCTTCAGGGAGGTCTCTAACAACGTTAGCCGTTATATTTTAACAATATTATCTACAAGATCAAGTGCACCATTGGGCCCTCTTGGTCCCCTCCAGACTGAGGCACCTAAACCCCCCAGCACAGATCTTCGCTTGTTATTGACTCTCCCATGGGGCCCACCCAAGTGTTACTGCTTGCTTGTTATCATATACTTTATACCGCGTTATCCGCCCTTGCACTAGGCTACTTTGGCTTGGGCACCCTTTGCAATGAACTGTTTACCATTTCCCTAATAACTAGTTTCCTGGCGGTGTGGCTGTGCATCTTGCACCACCTTGCTGGTAACTGGAAAGTTACAGGCACTCTCCTTACATTTTCAAAAAATTACACTTTGGTCCAATCATCTATAAGTGTCTCAAAGTATATTGTCGCCTCCACTAAATCTTCAAAGGCCATAAAGGCTAGTCTTATAGTCGTTTTATTGATAGACAAGATAATAAATTTTTTGTTCAATGCTTTTATATTCAGGTCTTTCTACTTTTTAATTATTCTCTAATCTATAAGAGGTGCCTTGGAATACTCAATGAGGTTGGAATCAAGCTTCTAAATGCGGGATATGGCTCAGGTCAATTGGATCTTTTATTTACTTGGGGAAGGCCGACCATGAGACGGACACTTCCTATATAACTACTAATCAAAAACTAATATCACTCTAGGCACCTCAGAGAATCTAACGCTGTCTTTTGTTGCCAGCGGGAACGCCAATTAAAGGAAGAGGGATATTGTGAGTAGCAGCTTGCGCCATTATTGAGCATGTATGAAGGAAGGGGTCTGATGTGATGAACCATACCGGGAACAAGGATAAAACCACTTGTCTTTGACAGGGTGGTATATATCCAAATAACAAGGCTTGGAAGTGGTCCTTAATGTGTGACTGTAATTGTCGTACAGTCTCCTGAAGAATGGGAGTAGAACCTAAGATGGCATCCAGGACAACTGTGTGTATAGTCTACATAGCAATTGCCACCACTAAGGCTTGGAGGAAGGGTTGTATAGGGGATCCAAGGACAAGGCGAAGATTTTCCTGGAGAGGCTGATGATCTGTGTTTGCTCCAGGCGGAAGAGATGCTGAACCTCGCGCCATATCGCCTTTGATGGTGGACACTCTTCCAGGCGTTGAACCAACGTCCGTATTGGGCACACACTGCACATGTGGAGTGTGACGCATTGGATCGTTCTGCAGTATGGTATACCCATTTCAAGCAACGCCACACATGGGGTCGTACTTGTGGCTGTAGAAGAGGGTTATGAGTGTATTTTCATATGTCTTTCTGGGTTTCTGGGGAGTATGGGATATCCAACATGTTCAGATAGTCCACTCTGGCCATGGTAGTGGCCCCTTGGATACCAAATTATTCAGGATGGCTTCCCCATAAACTTCCTGTTTGAATTGAAGAGTAGGACGCCCCCTCTGTGGGGTATACCCGCTGATGGTAACCTTCCATTATGCACTCCTCATGTTAAGTAGAGTCTGTTTAAAATAGGCAGGGGTCCTGTGCGGGATTGCTGCAGATGGGTGGTTTGCTATATATGTGAGAAGAGAATTTGGTTTATTGGGGTTGCGGAGGCCAATGGCAGAGGCAAAGTTGTATCATGCCACTCGTGACCAGTGTTGGGTTGAGAGTGAGGGGTTGGTTACTGAAGCAATCCATTTACCCAGAATCCTAGATTCCTGGTACACGTGGTTAAGTAGATCTATTCCCCGCTTTATCATGAACCATAAAGGGCTTCCAGTTGCACTGGGGGATATTGACCTAGACAAAGCCACCCTTGTAAGAGGGCATAATGCAAAATAAAAAAGTTGAGGAGAAAGCGATGGAATGGGCTGAAAACCATACTTTTGATAGTAGCATGGTGTTGGCAAGCACTACTCTACCTGTTAAGCTGGTTTGTTGATCCCTTAGTGACGCGATATGCTTTGTTACGTTATCTAGTACGTTGTGTTCCATTATTAAATTAGCATATAAATCCGCCTCTATCCATACTCCCAGGTGGCGCACTGGGCCCTCAGTGGTCCTGGACACAAAAGGTAGCATGGATTAGTGTTTTGGGGTGGTTGCTTGAGTAATATGATGATAGACTGAACTACTGGGTCTCTCTGATTGAGGGGCTCTGGGGACCAGTGTGTTTGATATCTACCAAGAAGTATGGTTTCTGTTTTGGATGTGTTGAGTGCTGCTTTACTAGCCTTGGAGTATCCCCAGATTGCAGACTCCAGTTTGCGTGCATACTAGTTGCTGGATACCCCAACCATAAAATCACCCGTGGATGAAAGCATCTTAACTGGTGCTTGGCCTTGCACTTGTACACCAGTAAGACGTGCGTTTACACTGCTGCTAAGTGGGTCAAGGCTAAAATTGTATGAAAGTGGTCTCAGAGGGTCTCCTTGGCGAAGGCCCCTCTGGGAGCACCTCATCAGTGAGGAAACCTGGTCTTTGTATTGCCATTGTAGCTGATTCAGTAAGCATCATTGCCCAACTGAAAAATCTTGGAGGAAGGTGAAAATGGTAAAGGCATGCCCTGAGGTATTCCAAGCTTACCCTATCACATGCTTTTCTTTGGTCCAAAAAACAAGCGCCATAATAGCAGTGGATTGACATACATTAGCTACTGTATGTATATTGTCCCAAATTGACCCTTTTGGAATAAATCCAAATTGCTCTGGGGATATCAACTCAGATGCAATGACCCAAATCGGGAAGCCATTATATTTGTTAATATTTTAGTATCAGTGTTAGTGAGGAAATAGGGCGCCAGTTTGCTAAGTCAATCTTATCTCTTTTTAAACAATGTTACCATGTAAGCCTCTTGTCCCCCTGGGAGGAGGCATGTCTCTAAGAGACACTTGTTCATTGAGGCTAACATTAAGGGGGCTAAATATTTGAAATATTTCTTATTGAACTCATAGGGAATCCTATCTGGACATGAACCCTTCCTGTTTAGTGTACCACGAATGGTGTACCAGACTTCATCTCAGGTTATTAAATTCATAAGTTCCGGGTAACAGAAAATGGTGCTAATGTGTGCACCAGCTAGAGATTCATCTATTTCATTTCAATTGACTGATTCAGTCCTGTACAACTTGTAATAGTATTTTCAAACCTTTGTTGATACTTCTACTGGCGTTTCTGAGATGGATTTATCCAAGCGCCTTACTTGTGTACAGGCCAAATTTTGGCGCAGGGCGGAAAATTGGCAGAAAAAATATGCAGAACATTTTTTTTCCTGAAGTAATGTTTTTTGCTTTAAACTGTACAAAAATGCAGTGTTTGTGTTGTCTGATCAGCGTGTTAAGCCACGCTAACACTTTGGCTCATTTGAAGCCCCAAGCAGGGATGTACCCTATCCTGGGGACATTATTCTCCAAGTGGTCCACCTCCGCCAAAGTGCATTTGATGACTGCTGAGGAAGCCCTAGAGCGCCACGATGAAATGTGGCATGCTTGGGAAATTGTAACCTTTTTGAATTTTGACCAGGTTGATAGTTCCACACAGAAAGGAGTTGTGAACTCCTGTGCTAATGTGGCAGCGTCCATCTAACTTGAGGATGCAGGTATTTTGAGATCAGCTGGACAAAGTTTACTCCATTTAGGTGCCTGTTGCACACAACTCGACAGAGTGAATGTCACTGAGACCATCCTATGGTTTGAGAAATCTATCTTTGTCATTTAAAATTGTGATATCTGGGAGCAAAAATCCATTGATGCCAGAATGAAGCCTATACATGACATAGACATCAACTGCCCATTGTTTACATGTGGACGTGACATGTTGTGTAGTAGTGGTGCCTTCTTGGGGATGGTATCAAAGAGGCCCAAATTAGCTTTCATTACCCAAAATTCGATATGTCCCTGTGGTGGATTATGTGCAGTTGGCCAATGATCTGTGGTTGGGTTGTCCCAACAGTTTAGGTCGCCGACTGCAAAGGATTTGGATGGGAGGTGAAGGGAGACCACGTCCAGGTTGAATTTCCATCAAATTTGTGCACAAGTCAGGGCATATATGCTAATTATTGTGTGCACTTTGGCTTCCCATAAAAAGGTAATGATGAGCACATATCCATCAAGATGTGTTGTTTTTTAATTTAAAATTGTGGTTCACCTGTATCAGCATCACACAATGCGGTGACCAAAAGGATTGGGAGGGGAGGACCATGGTTGACCATGTGTCCTCAGCGTCCTGCGGAAAGTGGGTTTTGTGGATTGTCAGGATGTCCACGTGTAAATTATTTTTAGAAAGTTTGATTTTTTAGCCCAAGATGGTGAGACCTTGAGTCCAGAGATGTTCAGCGTCCCTATTTTGAAGGATGCCCCCATCATTCCTTAGGAGTGAGGGAAGGGCCACTCAGGCCCTGCCGCTCCTTGCTGCCATGCAAGCTCATCCAACTGTTTTTGTTAGCAAGTGTTTAAGGATGACATATAATTAGGTAGATAGTTATTCTCTTTGATGGCTTCTTTAGTCGTTTTCTTGCCTGATTAGTTTTTCTTTGCAATTTTTTTGCATTATTGAGATTTTGCAGTGCATTGTCAGGCTTGTCCATCATTTCTTCTCCAAAAAACTCTGCAATATCCGGAATGGAAAATATGCTTCCATTTGCAGTGCATGAATCCAGCAGATGTGTGTCATGCACATATTGTGGGTTTGAGGGCTGGGTACCCCCATCTGATTGGTTGGGCTTTTGTGATTCCACCGAAGTGGAAAACTCAACCTGGTCAGCTTGGATCTGGTTGGGGGGATGTTGGAGGCCTCCATGGCCGCTGCCTTAGCCTGTGCTCAGTGTTGCTGTTTTGCTTTTTTGTTCTTGTGGGGACACAGTTTTCATCTGGATATAGCACCCCTGTTCACCCCATGGGAATGCTACACAAGAGTCTACTGTGGTCTCATTTTGCCCTTCCCTCATTGCTTCCAGGAAAGCTTCATTCAAGGGTAATTCCCTCTATGTTAGGACTGATGTGTATCTTGTGTCCAAAAACCTGACAATGAGAGCATATGGGCGGTGCGCTGTCAACTGTTACTCGGAATGGTTGAGTCTGTTGTTCATTGATGGTGAGTGTCATGGTGTGTGGAATCTGAGTTAGGTCCTCCGCTACCCCTGAGAACGGGATGATCACTGCTATTGCCTTACCTGTGCTGAGTTCAGGCATCAGTAGAACTTTTTCATTTTGAAGGATCTAAATTCCCCATAGCTATGGAGTCCTGCTTTGATATGACTCATGAGGACTCAATGCTTGATGGTCGTAGGGAGGAAATTGCAAGTCATAAAAATTTGGTTTAATTTTGTCCATCATGTGCGCTTGGTTTCAACCACCCATTGACCCTCCAGGAGGTTGACCACCATGCGCACCTGTGCAGCTTTGTCTGCTGCATTTGCTGTTTCAAACCTAAGATCCACCCAACTGTGGATCATTGTGTGCAGTTCTACATATACTTCTTCTGGGAAGTGGATGTGTACACCCCCACAAAACTCCAAATAGCTGCTAAATTAATGTTCAGGTAAACTTGGACTCCATGATCCACTGATGACAGTGGCTGTGAGTGGGGAGTTTTAACTTACTGGTTACACTTGGTTTGCCATTCCAAGATTTCCAGCAAAATATTCACTGCAGTTTTCTTGTTTTTTCCCAATCCATTGGTGTCCCTGGGGCGTTTTCAAACTTTATGCGGTGTGAGCACCAAGCCTATGCCTTTTACCATATTCGCCCAGCCCTTACTCTGCAATAGTCGCATACTCATCTTACCTTGCTGATATTAAACCTCTCTGTCTTGAATCGAATCAAATTACGATTTCTGATTGTAACTGCAAAGAAAAGTTAGGTCAATTGAATTTTATGCAAGTAAAAACTATTACTGTTCTCTTTTAAAAGTAAGAATCTAATCATAGTATCTTACTGTGAGTTTTAGCTTTATGCTTAGTAGGTTTCTTTGCTAAATTTTTAAGCAGACTAAAGTCATGGATTTAAAATTTTTAATCTTTAGATAAACATACAATGAGTTTTTCCTTTTATTTGACTAAATTAGAATCAATGGTAATCACTTATTTATGAAGTTAGATAATATGTAGTTTTTAATTTTAATCTATTATGGTATTTACAAAACCAATATGTTATATGGCAAGTTGGAAGATTTTCATAGGCATGTCTCAACAATATCTGAGTGCATTGTGACAATGAAATTTCTTTATGTACTCCTAAAAAATTCACTAGATAGTACAAAGCTGTGTCCATAAATTTCAGATGTATATAGTTATGTTAAAAGTTTGACTATACATATCTGAGAGGTTTTTTATGAAACATTTAGTATCTGCCTACATCAATTCTTATCTCACAAGATGCTATGTCACCAAGATTAAGTATTTCATAGGTTAAGTCTTTGATGGTTTTAGCGGATGGTTAGGGAATCCTGTAGGATTCTGAAAGCTCATTACATATGATTCCTACATCAACAATAAATCAGATCAAATCCATCCTGTCTTCATACTCGCCATTTGCATTCTTTGATCGCTTAATGATGCTGGTAGCAGGATTGCCTTCAATCCTGTAAGAAAATAGAAGTTGAATTGGTGGTGATATATGTACTGAATTAATTACCAGACTGAAAAAATTATGTCTTCAGTACCTCGCAGGTTCAATATTCAGAATGCCAACAGTAAAGATATTTACTATAAGTTTATATAAAACTATCCAAGAATATGTGACCTAAAGACTACCAGTCTTGTTCTGACAAGTAGAGATTAGACTATGTAGAGATCCTATGTAAAGCTACTTATTGGATTACACTTTAATGAGGTTTACCTGGTTTGAAAACCAAAAATAGTAAAGATATATAGTAGTAGAGAATAATTATGCTATATAAAGCAGACTGAATATGTAGACAAACGTGATAATTCATTAAATAATTATTTTAAGGTTTTAGATCCTTACATTTAAAGAATAAAATAAGGATTGGAGGCAAAAAAGTTAGACAGGAGGTAAAAAACTTTCTACGTAGGGCTTTAACCAATTTCATGTGAAGCTATAGGAACAAACTAGCGATTAAAGACTAGTGCCATGTCCAATTAATTATCTTTTTAATCAGACTGTATTACAAAACCATATAAAGGTGATTCAAGATTGTTAGTTTAGTGCTTATCATTTATGTTTTTATTCATTGTTTTATGAGTTCAGTTTTGATCAAGTTACTTGTTGAGTTTCAATTTGAATTGACATACAGAGTTACTTGTTCCTGTGACAGATTATCACATTGGAATTTAAATGAATATACTCTAAAGAAAGCTAATCAGTTTTATATATTATATTACAGCTAAAATAATTTATTCCTATAAAAAACCTTATAAATTCTGGCATTTAGCTAAAATTAGTAAGTTCTTGGACAATTCGGGGTCTAGATTGTATTGTTACCTTAAGGTAACTATAGTATAAGTAAAAAAGCTACTATGTTTCACATTATTCCTTATGGTGGCAGATATTTGAATTTTTGCCAGTTGCATAAAAAGTAAATTGGATGGGAGTACAATACAAAAGGTGTATAATTATTTATATAAAAAAGTACCAAAGGTGTTCTATAGATAGAATATAACAAAGGAGAAGTTTTCAACATGTATAATCACACACTAATAGAACTTTTCTCTCTCGTTGCAATCACTCTTAAAACAAATTTGATTCAAGACTAGTAAGTTTGATAATCTCTTCAAGGATGTTAGTTTGCACCCAAGGTTGTGTAGCAGTTAGGCAAGTAAAGTAAAGGGCACAAGATTGGGCTCTGCACCATCCAAAATTTGTAAATGCCCCAACGACACTGGCAGCCTAGATGAAAATAAAAAACTGGCAGTTAGTATTTCTCTGGAGATTTTGGCCTGGAAAGCAAAACTTAACCAGTTCATCAATACTTCGCATTCCCAGCCCCTGCCATCAGTGGAGCATGGGGTTTGAGTTTTCCTGGTTATTCAACAAGCGGTGCTTTGTGAAAAGTTCTGTGGAGAAGCGCACAACCATATCCCAAAAGCAGTATATGTAGCATCGCACTCCATGGCCTGAGGTTGGTTGGATCTTAGGTTTGAAAACAAACAAGCAGCGGACAAAGCCGCACAGGTGTGTTTGGTGGTAGACCTCATGGACAGTCAACGGGCGTTCAAGACAATGTGTACTTGATGGACCAAATCAAATCAAATTTTTGTAACTTTTGACTTCCTCCCTACTAAAGCAAAGCGCACAGTTCTGGAGCTCCACCTCAAGGATGGGCTTAAACACTATGGGGAAATTCACTCCTTTGAGATGCAATGCTTTATGCTCATGCTGGACCTGTGCATCGGCAAAGCAATTGTAGTGATCACCCCATCTGCAGGTATTGCAGAAGATTTGACCCAAATTCCCCACACCGCAGTTTTGTTTGTGGATGGGCTGGAATCCCGCCCATCCCGCATCATAGTGGATAGTGCGCCCCCATCAGCACTTTTGTCATGCTTTTGGCCACAAGGCCCACACATGCCCTTCCAAGGAGGACATTACCCAAAATGAAATCCTCATCAATGCAATGGACAGTGCAGACACCCATTATGAACTGACTAAAGACACTAACGCCACCTTCCTGTGGGGCATGCAGGGGTGCTACATTCAGGTCAAACCTGTGTCCCCGCAGGAGCGTAAGAAGGCCAAGTAAGCCTGCAGAGCAGCGGTCAAGGCAGCAGACATGGCCACATCTGTGATACAGCCCACCCAGACCCAGAATGATATTGAGTCATTTGCTGTGGAGTGGTTCAAGAATATGAGCACCAATCAGATTGTGCCAACCAACCTGATGACCCAATGGGTGAGTTGGACTTAACTGAGCAAACTTACCAAGCCTCAATCAACACCAAAAATCTAACACCCATTTCCCCCATATTTCTGTTGACCTCCATTAATGTACCAAAGGAACACAGCAATGCAAAAATTTGAACCAAATCAGCAAAAAAGAATACCAAAACCACATCTTTTTAAAGTGAAGGAGTCCCTTAAGCCCGTATATACTGAAAAAAAGTGTATCTAATGCGGTCTGCAGCTACTGCTGCTGATAAAGTGGCAATGGAAGGCCTAGGGGGACCTTCCCGTTGCACATACCAAGCAATGGGGGGGAGTCTTCACAATAGGGACGTTGAACATCGCTGGACTCAAGGACTCGCCATTCCAGGATAGAAAATTGAGTTTTCTAAAAAGTAATTTATCTGTGGACATCCTGGCCATTCAGGAAACCCACTGTCCACACGGTGCCAAGGAAACATGGGTAACCATGCTCCTCCCCTCCATTTCCTTTTAGTCGCCACACTGTGGGGTGCTTATATGTGCGACCCATAATTTTAGATTTATTTTTAAACATTTTTTACCTCAATGGCCATGTGCTTGTGGTTTCCTTTTCATGGGACGACGAAGTACATGTTATTGTTAATAGTTATTCCCAACCTGTGCACGGGATCGCCAGGAAATCCACTCAGCTGTTACTTCCCTCCCACTTCCCCCTGACTCATTTGTGGTGAGTGACATGAACTTCTAGGCCAACCCAGCCACCAACTGTTGGCCTTCTGCGTCTGCCCCTCCTGCAGGGGCACATACAACTTTACTTTCTAAATTCCACTTTAGGGCTGTTTGATACCTTACCTAAACATGCACCGCTGCTCTACAACATGTCCCATCCCCATGTGCACAATGGTCAGCTGAGAACTATGTACCTCATTGACCTTATTCTTGCCCCGTTGCACTTTCAGTCTCAGGTTGCACACTTTATGACAACAAAAAACAATTTCTCCAACCGCAGGTTGGTGTCAATTTCCTTCTCTTTGTCACACCCCGCGGCACAGGTGCTGAAGTGGTGAAAACTTCGTCCAGCCAAGATCACATCGCCCTGGTTTTCCTAATGAGTGGAAGCCAAAACCTCAGCACCAGAGTTCACCACATCGTTCTGTGTGGACCCACTTTCTACCTGGTCAACCTTCAAAGCAAACACTATCCGCCAGGCATGCCACCTCTCATCGCATCACTCTTGGGCTGCCTTGGTGGTCATCTTGCACACGCTTGCAGAAGTAACCACCTGGAGTCTAATGTCCCTGTTTCAGGATACAGTACAGCTTGGGACTGCAAGTGGACAGAGGTGTCTGCTCGCCTCAACGCACTGATAAGGCAACACATACATTGCATTTGTGTATAGTACAAAACAAAAAATATAATGGCAGGTGAAACATGCTCTACCTACTTTTTCCAAAAATTATTTGCACTGCGACAGAGCTTAGCCTGCACACAGGTGAGGTGGACAGACCACTCAATTGCAGATACTCTGGCCAAAGTGGCAATCGAAGTTTAAATTTATTATTCTGAATTGTATCTCTCTGATCCAGTCAAACTGGCCAAAGTTGTTGATTTTCTCAAAAGCGCATATATCTGCACTATTTCCCATTACCTGGAGTTAATGAAATTAATTTTGTAACAAACTCTGGTATGCCATTCATGGTGCACCGTTTAGGAAATTCCCAGGTCCAGATGGGATTCCTTATGAGTTCTACAAAATATTTTAATTATTTTTCCTCTTTGTTGCTTGCCTCAATGAACCAATGCTTGGTGAAAAAGCGCCTCCTTCCTGGAAGCCAAGAGGCTTTCACAATAATGCCTTATAAGAAAGGGGATAAATGGACTAGGCCAACTGGCGCCCCAATTCACTTACTAACACTGATACTAAATTGTTGACTAAAATTATGGCCAACCGCCTAGGGAAAGTTGCCTCTGATATCATTTCCTCAGCGCAATTTGGTTTCATTCCCAAGAAGTCTATTTGGGACAACATACATACTGTGGCCAACGTCTGCCAATCCAAGGCTACTGGAGCACTTGTTTTTTAGACCAGCAGAAGGCTTATGATAGAGTCAACTGGGATCATCTCAAAGTCTGCCTCCATAATTTCCACCTCCCCCATCAGTTCATTAATTGGGTTATGTTGTTTATGTAGCCACATTGGCTGTGCGTGGCCTTGGATTCCTCACCGACATAGTTCGCCATCAAATGGGACTCCGCCAAGGGGACCCTCTGAGCCCACTCTTATATAACTCCAGCCTTGACTCACTTTTGCGCAACATGAATGCCCACCTTACTAATGTCCATTTGCAAGGCCAAGAACCAGTCAAGATGTTGGCGTTAGCTGTTTATTGTGTGGTTGGGTATCTAAAAACCAAGATGCATGAGCGCTGGAGAATACTATCCAGGTTTACTCCAGGGTAAGTAACGCTGCACTTCACGCCTCCAAAACTGAAATCATTCTCTTTAGTCGGTTCCAAGCCCGCTGGTCACCAGCACCCCTGATTCCTACCTGCTTTAGCAGCTAGCTCACGGATATGCTTGCCACACCAACTCCATACCGCCCCACTTGTGCTCCCTTTTGTGCCAAAACCAACTGCTGGTCCGGTACGCCATTTGGGTGTAAAGCTGGAGGCGGGAGGGTACGCCTAATTGGTGATGGAGCACCATATACTGGGCAATGTCATAAAACGAATCGCCTCCCTCAGAGCCCACCAAACTTCCCTCAAAAGCAGGGTTGTGCTGGCCAATTCTATTCTCCTGTCTAAAGTTTAATTTGTGGCCCATGCTATCGCCTTTTCCACATCCTTCTTCACCTCCTTATATGCCCTCCTGCAAGGGTGTTTTTGATTAGGTCGCCCACCGCCAGTGCGTCTGGATGTCTTTTTTGGCCCTCGTCATAGTGGCTGTATGGGCCTGCTCAACTTCAAGGCCCATGCCGCCAAAATACTTGGAAACTGGATCACTGCAGTCACCAACCTCACACTCCAAGACTAACACTGATTACGCATGGCCTGCTCCAATTTTCCGTGACCTGGGCCTCAGCAATCCTACCCACCACCATTCTCTGTTAAAATAATTTGCCTCACATCCCTCTGCTGTGGGCCCGCATGGGACGTCTCCCCACTTCAAACAAATTCTCCTCTCCATGTGTAGCGCTGAGTGGAGAATTTGCATCAGTGGGCATACCGCCCAGAGGGGTCGTCCTACTCCCCGCTTCACACAGGAAGTACATGGCCAGGCCGTTATGAACAGTGTGATACCAAGGAGGTCCCCTACCATGGCCAGGGTGGATTATCTGGACATGTTGGACATCCCCTATTCCATAGAAACCCATAAAGCCATGTGGAAGTACGCCCATCATCCTCTTTTTCAGCCACATGTTTGTTTCCATGTGTAGCGCTGCTTAAAACAGGTATACCGTACAGCTGAGCAATCCAACGCATCACACTCTTCATGTGTTGTGTGTGATCAATATGGGACTTTTATCCACCGCCTGGAAGAGTGCCCTCCATCAAAAGCGTTCTTTTGTGAGGTTCAATGTCTCTTTTGCCAGGAGCAAACTCAGCCATTCATTCTATCTAAGGATATCTTCACCTTGTCATTGAATTTCCCTATATATTATCCCTATGAGCCTTGGCGGTAGCAATTGCAATGTGGACTATCCACACGGTTGTCTTGTATGCCATTTCAGGCTCTACTCCCACCCTCCAGGAAGCTATACGCCAATTCCAGTCACACCTCATGGACCACTCTCAAGTATGGTTGTTTGGTTATCTACCAACCCATCAATGACAATTAATCTCATCCTGGTTTCTGGTTTGGTTCATCACTTCAAACCATTTCCTTCATACGTGCTCATTAGTGGCGCAAGCCTCTACTCATGATACCTCTCTTCCTTTATTTGGCGTTCCCACTGGCAACAGGAGACAGCGTTAGCTTCTCTGGGGTGCCTCTACTTTATATTATCATTTGTTAGTTTACATATTGGAAGTGTTTAACTCATGGTCAGCCTTCCCCAAATAAAATTTTCAAATTTAAAATTATAAAAATTAAAATTAAAAATTTAAAATATAATTACACAAAAACTTTTCTCTCTCGTTGCAATCACTTTTGCAACCTATTCAATTTAAGTCTGAATCTAGTTTGATAATCTCACAGAGGAGATTAGTCTGCGCCCATGTCAGGGAGCAGTTGGGCAAGTAAGGTAAGAGGAGCAGGTGGTAGGCCCACGGCCTCAAACGTTCAAAAACGCCCCAGAGAAACTGGTGGAATAGAATTTTTTTTAAAAAACTGGCAGTCACTATTTCCCCAGAAATCCTCACTTGGCAAGCACGATGCAACCAGTACATCAACATGCCGCACTCCCAGCCACTTTTGTTGGTGGAATACGGAGTCCGCGTGTTTCTGGACATCCAACAAACAGCTTTATAGGAAAAATTATATGGGGATGTACACACTTTTTCCTGACCGTGGTGTATGTCGCACCTCACTCCATGTCATGTGGTTGGCTGGACCTAGGTTTCAAAAACAAGGAGGCAGCAGATGAGGCTGCTGCAGTGCACGTAGTGATCAACCTCCCCAAAGGGCAACAGGTCATCAAAACCAAATGCACCAGATGTACAAAATCTAACCAAATTTTCCTCACACTTGACTTTTTGCCTACTACGGTAAAACGTGCCATTTTGGAGCAACACCTGAAAGATGGTCTCACCATCTACGGCGAAATACAATCTTTTGAGATGCAACGATTTACACTGATGCCACACCTGTGCACTGGCAAAGCCATCACAGTTCTGACCCCAACTGAGGAGATCATGAAGGACCTAACCCAGATCCCGCACTCCACTTTTATTAATATTGAAGGGCATACCACCCATCCTTTCCAGGTGACCGTGGACACCGCGCCCCCATCTGCAACCACTGTGACGCATTCAGCCATAAGGCACATGCATGCCCCACCAAGGAGGGCGTCACATTCCAAGAGCACCCCTCAGCAGCCATGGTCAGTGGAGAGGTGCACTACAAACCAACCGCAAGCACCAAAGAGGCTTTCCCATGGGGAGCACAAGGCTGCTACCTACTGGTAAAGCCTATTTCCCCGCAAAGAGTGGAAGAAGGCTAAGCAGGCCCGTAGGGCCACGGCCAAGGAAGCGGCCAAAGTCACCACCGCTATCCCACACTCCCAACGCCAGGAGGACATCAAACCTTCGCGGCAGAAGCAAATTTGGGAATCCATCAACCAATCAGATTGGGAAGCCCATACCAATTGGGCCACCCAATCTGAGGATCTGATGGGTGACTCGATCTCACCCAATCTTTGCAACCAAGCTCTGGTTGAAACTGACTTGGGACCCATCCTACCTGAAATAAATTTTTTGACCTGCTCATCAGTGCACCAAACTCATCCGCACTGCAAAAAATTCATCCGATGTCAGGGAAACAAAAAGAGAAGGCAAAAGCCAACGCGAACCTTTCCGCTAAAATCAACAAAACTGCTGATAGCATTGCTGCAAACACCCATGCTGCCATGAAGGCCTGTGGGATCTAGAGGAGGCTAGTGGGCCTGGGTGCCCGCCCCCTAACACCTAATGTGCAATGGGGGAAACCTTCACTATAGGGATGTTGAATATCGCCAGACTCAAGGCCTCGCCATCCTGGGCTAGGAAACTGAGTTTTTTACAACAAAATCTACCCGTGGATATCCTAGCCATCCAGGAGTCCCACTGTCCGTGAGGTTCCAAGGAGGCTTGGAAAACCATGCTCCTCCCATCCCTATCCTTTTGGTCAGAGCACTGTGGGGTGCTAGTTCAGAGAAACAAATTTTTCAAATTTTTATCGTTGGAAACCTTCCTCAATGGCCAAGTCCTCATTGTCACTTTCTCATGGGCTGACGTGGCACATGCTATTATCAACATTTATGCCCCAAACTGTGCAAGAGAGCATCAGGAATTTTTCTCGTCAGTCAAATCCCTCCCACTTTTCCAGACTCTTTCCTAGTCAGTGACATGAACTGTTGGCTAAACACACCAACAGACCGGTGGCCTTCCTCACCCCACACCCCCAGGGTCATGTAGAACTTCGCATTATAAAGGCCACCCTTGGGTTAATGGATGCGCTGCCACAGCGAGCCCCGCTGCATGAAAACATGATGCGCCCCCACGTCCACAATGGCCAATTAAGGTCCATTTCCCGCATCAACCTTATCCTTACACTGGCAAAATTCCAAACTCACATTTCCCACTTCAAAACAACAAAAATGGAATTCTCCGACCACTGAAAGGTCTCAATAACCTACCACATACCTGTCACAGTGGCTAAGGCCCCACATTGGTGCAAACTCCGCCCCCTCAAACTCGCGTCACCAGGATTTTCCACTTGGGTGGAATCAGCAACTTTGGCAAAAGAGTTTGTTGCACCATTTTGTGCGGACCCCATTTCCACATGGGCAACCTTCAAAGAGGATACTATCCGCCACTCTCGCCACCTCTCCTCCAGATGCTCATGACCCACATCGGCTGTCATTTCGCGCTCTCTGGAAGAGTTGGCACACCTGGAGTCCAACATCCCGGCTACAGGATACAGCCCTGCATGGGGCTGGAAGTGGGTGGAGGCAGCCGCCCAACTCAACGCGCTCAAAAGGTAACACAAACATCAGGTTTGTGTTCAGTACAGGGCCAAATGCATTACAAAGGGTGACAAGTGCACCGCATGTTTTTTAAAAAAATTTTGCACCATGCCAGAGTATGGCCTGCACACAGGTGCAAAGATTGGATGATTCTATTGCGGATATGCCAACTGAAGTGGCAATCGAAACACAGAAGTATTACTCCAAGTTATACCGATCTGATCCAATTCAGCTGGCCAAAGTGGCGGAATTCCTCAACCAAGCCCACATCTGCACTGTTTCCTGATACCCAGAAATAATGAATTTGATTACTCCAAACGAATTATGGACAGCCATCCACGGTACACCAAACCAGAAATGCCCAGGCCCAGATGGCATTCCATATGAATTCTATAAAAAGTACTTCAAATCTATATCCCCACTACTTCTTGCCTCACTTAACCAGATCCTTTTGGAAACGCGCCTCCTACCCGGAGGATAAAGAGGCCTTCACCATCACACTCTTCAAGAATGGGACAAGCTAGACTTAGCCAACTGGCGTTCCATTTCTTAAACTAACACGGATACAAAAATTTTAACAAAAAACATGGCTAACCGTTTAGGGATTGTAGCATCTGCCACCATCTCCCCAGAACTATTCGGTTTCATACCCAGAAGGTCGATTTGGGACAACATGCACTCTGTGGCTAACGCATGCCAGTCCACAGCCTCTGGGGCACTTGTATTCTTGGACCAACAGAAGGCCTATGATAGAGTAAACTGGGAATACCTCAGGGCCTGCCTCCACCAATTCCGCTTACCCCTCGCTTCATCAACTGGGTGATGCTGCTCACGGAATCTGCAACAATGGCAGTACGTGGCCCTGGCTTCCTAATGGAAGTAGTCCGCCCTCAAAGGGGCTTGCGACAAGGGGACCCCCTTAACCCACTCTTATACAACTTCAGCCTTGACCCACTACTTTGAAACGTGAATGCCCAACTCACTGGCTCCATGTGCCAGGCCAAGCCCCAAGTCAAGATGATGGCATTTGCAGATGACTGTGTGGTTGGGGTGTCTAATAATAAAGATGCACGCGCACTTGAAGCTCTCATCCAAGAGTATTCTCGGGTAAGTAACGCTGCACTGAACGCTTCCAAAACTGAAATCATACTCCTTGGTCAGTCTCAAAACTGCTGGGCCCCTGCAACCAGTGCCTAGCCCGGCCCATCTGCCCACACACGTGATCACCCTCCCAGCTCACCCCACACCGCCCCACTGGTGCTCCCCTTCATGCCACGCCCTACCATAGGGCCAGTCCGCCATCTGGGCATGCGGGTGGAGGCAGGCGGGTACGCATCAGCAGTAATGGAGAGTTGTATTCTAGACAACGTGTTGAAGTGCATTACCTCCCTCAGAGCCTACCCTACTTCCCTTACTGGCAGGGTTGTTTTAGCCAACTCTATGCTCCTCTCCAAAGTCTAGTTTAGAGCCCACGCCATCCCCTTCTCCCCAAGCTTCTTCAAATCCTTGTATGCCCTGCTGCAAGGATGGCTTTGGTCAGGCCGCCCTCCACCACTACGGCTAGAGGTCATGTTTGGCCCTTATCATCATGGTGGCATGGGCCTGCTTGACTTCAGAGCCCATGCTGCCAAGATATTGGGTACCTGGATTGCAGCTGTTACCGCCCCTACGCTCCCCTCCCAACACTGGTCCTGCGCAGCCCGCTCCAACTTCTCCTGCGCCTTGGGCCTCAACAATCCATCGAACCCTCACTCCCTGATGAAATACCTTGCATCACACACATCGGCCACAGGTCCTCACGGGACTAAAACCCACTACAAAAAAATCCTCCTCTCCATGTGGAGCACTGAGTGGAGAATTCATATTAGCGGACACACATCCCAGAGAGGCCGCCCCTCTCCTCAGTTCACACAAGAGGTACAGGGGCTACCCATCCAAGATGGCGTGATCCCCACACGGCCCCATGTCCTATCCAGGGTGGACTACCTGGACATGATGGACATCCCTTACTCCATAGAGACCCAAAAAACTATCTGGAAATACGCACACCATCCTCTGTTGCAGCCTCAAATCCGCTCCTATGTGTGGCGCTGCCTGAGGTGGGTGTACCATATGGCTGAGCGCTCTAACGCTTTACACTCATACTGCGTCATGTGTGGCCAGTATGGAACGCTGTTCCACCGCCTGGAGTAGTGTCCTACCTCTAAAGTGATATGGCGCGAAGCTCAACGTCTGCTGGGCCAGTATCAAACACATCCCTTCAGTCTGTCAAGAGATATGTTTGCTTTATCAATGGCCTCCCCCTTCCACCCTCCCTCCATGCTCTGGTGGTTGTAATCGCCATGTGGACCATCCACACAATTGTCTTGGATGCCATCTCAGGCTCCACCCCCACCCTCCCAAAAGCTGTCCACAGATTCTGGTCTCATTTGGTGGACCACTTTCAAGTGTGGATGTTTGGATACCTCCCACTGCACCGCCAACAGCTGGTCTCCTCCTGGTTCCCAGTTTGGTTCATCAAATCAGACCCCTTCCTCCACACGTGTTCAATTGTGGCTACGGTCCCTTCACACGTTTTCTCCCCCTCCCCATAAGTGGCGTTCACGCTGGCAACAAGAGATAGCATCGCTTCTCTGGGGTGCCTTCCCTGTTACTAAGTTTTGTCTCTTTTGGGTCAAATTCGGAAGTGTCCGTCCCATGGTCAGCCTTCACCTCAATAAATTTAAAAATTTAAAAAATTTAAAAATATAATTACACACTACCTTCCTTAAGTATCAAAATGAGGTTTTTAATGAAGATAACATGCATCATACTTCAATCTTGATTCTTGATTCCAGTGTGAGATGGAGTTGTAAACAATAGGTGGTAGATTTTATCTACTATTTGGTTTTCTTGATTGGTCAAACTCTTAAAGCACCTTTAGCCATACATTTTAAGGTTTAAACCTATTGAGAAATTAACCAGATGAATTCTTAATAATATCAGAATTAGAGGTGTCAGGTAGTCAGGTGTGATTGCCAGATAATCGCCTAGTTCAATATTATTTAATGTTATATAAATTATTAATTGATTTAGGTTTGGCGGAATCTGTGTTTGCTGCAGCTTGCCCATTCGATGGTCACTGTGAAATTTTCCAATGGAAAGCCGAAGTATCATTACCAAATTGTCTGAATATGATTCCACTGATATTTGAAGCATGGGAAACTCAGGCCAAGGATGCTCTAGGTTATATTTAATTTAATGAATTATCTATGATTGGCAACTTGCTTAGAGGATGGATCAACCTAATCTAAAATTTGGTGAATAGATGAGCATATTAGGAGTGGAATTGCTACCATAAATAATGAAGATTTATTAGAGTTCTAAGCTTGATGGCTGAGGGCTTTCATAGACGCAGTAGCCTATAGTATAAATAGTTATTCTCCATCCAAAATAAATATCTCTCTCGACCATTTACTTTTAGTTGTTAGTATATTAATCAGCTAGATTATAAGAAAATGGGACTAGAGATCCCTGAAGTTGGCGTGAGGTGACGCGCCTGGAGTGGCTGACGCTTCCAGATCCCATACCTCAGCCCTGTGAGGAACAGGTGGGAACCTGGACAACTGGCCACCAACGACAATGTGCAGACTGGCTATCACCCTGTGGGGTGCAGTGCAGGAGTGCTTTGGCCACCCAGGATGGGGTCAGGACTCGCTGGGGCATGCCCAGATGGGTTGGTGAAGGGTCAGGATGGTGGTACAGCGTGGGAGTGCCTTGGCCACCCAGGATGAATGTAAGGAGAGTGTCTATAGCTCTCCTATTCCCAGCGCAGTAGTGCATAGTGCAAAGGCGTAACGCCAGGGAACTAGTAGTTAATGATAAAGTTAATAGAGCCCTGACAGAGGGTGCTTAAGCTGTAGTACCTTAGGACGAGGGTGGTTGGCGGTAGATAGATAAACCAAAACTTAACTAACAACAAGGTTGGAGTGAACCCCGAAAGTGGGGTTTATACCAAAGCGGTGCTCAGAGCGGGAGTGTATAGGAGGCACAGGTTGGAGGAACCTGGGTGTCCTAACGGTGCATGAGCGGAGATATTTACAGTTGTTAGAATTAAATAACTAACATTATGTAAGACCTCCTCAAAGAGGTCTGCGCACAATTTCATCCAAGATAACATATGTAAAAGTATACTAATAAAGGGTTTAATTTTATGGGGAAGTCGACCAATGAGTGAGGTTGGCCTTGAAAAAACAAATTTTAAGGAAATTTGGGGGAACAATCAATTGATGGAAGTGGTGTTAAGCCAAGGTGCACCAATAAGTGCATACTTCCATCGGGCAGTAGGCTATACTTGGTAATTGACCAAAATCTGGTTATCAATTGTAGGCAAGGCTTACCTGGGCTGTAAATTATTGAAAACCAAATGTGTTTCAAGACCCCGTTCACTGAGGAACAAAGCAGACCGTTGTTTTTAATTACAAAACTGGTTCATTTTAAAGCACCTGCTGTTATACAGAGCTGAACTTCTCTTACATCCCTAGAATCAACCTGGGGATATCTCACCTTCACCCAGTGTTTATCCAAGGTATGTTTGAAAGTAGGAGTCCTGCCAACTTCACCTTCTTGTCCTCCTGACATGCAGCTTTATCCTTGGTGTTTGTCCCCATCATTATGTCATTCTCAAGCCATGACATTACCCTCTCACCCTTTTGGGGTCCCCCCTCTAGGGGCTTGCACCAGGGAAAAGTTCTTGTGGGCTGGGTCCAACTTCATAGTGACAGTATCAACTTTCCTGAGGTCTGGAGGCTTTTTGGAAAACGCTTGTGAAGAATGTCAATCAGGTCTTAAGCATGTATGCAGTCACGCGCTGATACTTAACTGTTTTCCGCTGCATCAAATCCCTTCCAGAATACCAGGTACTCAAGCCTTCATTTTGGTTAGAGAAAGGCTAATATCTCCTCCACTCTTACTCTGGCGCCCCATCCACAATATAAGCTTCAAGAGTCTCTGGTAGGGCCATCAAATAACGTCATTTTCTTTTATGAAAAACAAAGAAGATCTTAAACAAAGAGGGAAGATCTAACTGGTATGAGGCGTGGCCCACCTTTCTGACAACGTGGTAAGGGCCAATCCTCTTTGGTCCCAGCTTTACACTGTAGAAACTGCTCCAAATACTGGTTCACTCGTTCAGTCTGCCCATCTGATTGAGGGTGATAGACAGTCAAATGGCTGGGGCGCATTTGAAGAGTCTTACACAACATTTCCCCAAAAAAAGAGGTAAACTGGGGTCCCCAATCACTAATAATTTCTTGGGGGACCCCATGAAGCACAAACACATGAGTGACAAAGAGCCTAGACATCTCAGCCGCGGTTACTGTGGTTCTACAAGGAAAAGTAACAAACTTTATAAAATGGTCCACCACTACCATGATGGCATCATAACCATCAGAAACAGGTATTTCTACAATTCAATCCACCAATAGGGAAGTCCAAGGCCCCACAGCCTTTTGAACTGGTACCAAAAACCCCACTAGTGGTTGCAAATCTGGTTTAATTTGATTGCAAATCTGGCTCTCTTTACAATATCTGCCTCCTGAGTGGGTAAGCCCTTAAAATTGTATGTGCGTCAAATTAGCTTCAAAGTCTTCGCCTTCCCAGGATGGCCAACGGTGATTCCATCCTGATGGTCCCAGATGATCTCCAGGCAAACTGGTCCAGAGGGAACCCATAGGCGTCCCTGAAACCACACCATCTCATCCTTTGCGTTAAAACCTCTGGTTAGATCCTCCTTATTCAGCACGCTCTTAGCAAGGACCATAGTATGTTCGGCTGACAATGACTGAGAAAGGACTACCTTTCTGAACATACTGTAATCCTCCGCATTTTCCAGAGGAGAGAGCGCTGGCCTGTGGCTAAGGAAGAGGGAGGTAGGGACACAATCTTACCTGGTGGAATTATTAACCGGGTATTATGCATCTCTGCCTCCTTTGGATCAGGAGCTAATGCAGGGTTGCAGCTCAAAGCATCCGCCAAACCATAATCCTTGCCCTTACTAAACTCATAAGAAAATGCAAATTGGGCAAGGGTCTCATGTCAGAGGGTTTGCCATGGGGTCAAAACATGAGATGCGCGGTAATACAGTAAGGCACAGTGATCTGTACATATGTGGAAAGGTTGTGATGAGCCATTCAAGTGATGACGCCAATAAGTCAGCGCCTCCACCACTGCTAATACCTCTTTATCATAAATGTCATAGTTTAACTCAGGCAGTGACATCTTCCTGAAAAAATATCCCACCAGAGGCTCTATTCCATCCTTACCTACTTGTAATAAGGCGGCCGTTATGGCAAAGTTAGAGGCATCAGTAGACACAATAAACTCTTTTTCAGATTTACATGGCAAAGGATGGACGTGGACAACAGGGTGCACTTTACTGTTTTGAAAGCATCAAAAAACGGGGGACCACTGGAGCACTTTTCCCCACTCGCCTTATACAAGGGCGCTTCCACTTCAGAAAGATTTGGTGTGAATTTCTTACCGTACACGTCCCCAAGAATCTCCTCAATTCCTTAACTGAAGCTGGGGTGGGCCACTCATGAATCGCCATCTCCTTGTTTGGAGTTATCATGTGTACTTGGTCAAACACGATGTTGCCCAGAAAGGTGACTTAGGACTTGAAGAATTCACATTTTCTGATCTTCAGCGTAAGGTTGGCTTTAACCTTTCCACCACTTGCCAAAGGTGTACTGCATGTGACTCATGATCAAAGAAAACACCAGAATCATCTTTGTAGGATACCGTGAATACCCCCAGCAGGTCCCTCAAAGCCACATCAATATGGCGTTGAAAGATAGCAGGTCCATTCTTAAGCCCAAAGGGCATGACCCAAAATCGGAAATTCCTTTTCTGGTGCGGAATGTGGTTAGCCACTCCTGGCCCTTCTTAATCCAGATTTTATTGAACGCATTTAGGTAATCCGATTTAGAAGAGACTTTTTCTTTCTCCACTTAGTGTGCAATCTGTGAATCCAAAGGGATGGGATATAAATCTGGTACAGTAACATTGTTTAAGTTCCCATAATTTATGCAAGGGTGTAAAGTACCATCAGCTTTCTCCAAAAAGAGAAGTGAGGAGCATACTGGGGAGGTACGCTGAAAAATCGCGCCTTTGGCTAACTGCTCCTTAACCCACACATCTAATGCTGCTTCCTCCCATACGGTCAAAGGGTAAATAGGGGAAGATATATGCACCAGAATAAAAGTGAGCTTGAACTCGCAATCAAACTCTGAATGAGCAGGTAATTAATTAGCTGAATCTGCATCAAACGAAGATTTCAGACCCTCCAAACAGGAAGGTAAAGGTACCTCCAGTGATTGGGACCATATAGTACTAAAAAAAGGTACCTCCAGTGAGGGCTTCAACAATGGAGCAAGACTGAGAGTGTGGATATTTGGCCAATGGGGAAAATCGCCCTGAAAATTAGCCTCAGACAATAGAACAATTAAATTTTTAAACTTTATTTGGGGAAGGCTAACCATGAGATGGACACTTCCGATATGTAAACTAAAAGAACTGAGAAAAGCAAGAGGCACCCCATAGAAGCTAACGCTGTCTCCTGTTGCCAGCAGGAATGCCAAGTAAAGGAAGGGGGTATCATGAGTAGAGGCTTGCACCAATACTAGCACATATGAGGGAAGGGTCTGAAGTGATGAGGAACACATTTAAACCAGGATGAGACCAAATGTCATTGATGGGATGGTAGGTATCCAAACAACCACGCTTGAAAGTGGTCCATGAGGTGTGACTGGAATTGGCGTACAGCTTCCTGGAGGATGGGAGTAAAGCGTGAAATGGCATACAAGAAAACCATGTGTATAGTCCACATTGCAATTGATCTTATCAAGGCTCATATGGACGGTTGTATAGGGGAATTCAAGGACAAGGAAAAGATATCCTTAGATAGGATGAAGGGCTGTGTTTGATCCTGGAGAAAGAGACGTTAAGCCTCATGCCAAATCAATTTTGTCAGAGGGCACTCTTCCAGGCGGTGGACCAAAGTCCCATATTGGTTACACATAACACATGAGGAGTGTGATGCATTGGAGCGCTCAGCAGTACGGTATACCTGCTTCAAGTAGCGCTACACATGAAAAACAAAAATGTGGCTGCAAAGAGGATGATGGGCGTACTTCCAGATGGCTTTCTGGGTTTCTAGGGAGTAGGGGATGTCCAACGTGTCCAGATAATCCACCCTGGCCATGGTAGGGAACCTCCTTGGTATCACACTGTTTATAATGGCTTGCCTTGTACTTCCTGTGTGAAGCAAGGAGTAGGTCGGCCCTCTGGGCGGTGTGGCCACTGATGCAAATTATCCACTCAGCGCTCTGCATGGAGAGGAGAATTCATTTAATGTGGGGCGACTTCCCATGCGGGCCCACAGCAGAGAGATGTGAGGCAATATATTTTAACAGAGAATGGGTGTTGGCAGGATTGCTGAAGCCCATGGCGCGGGAGAAATTTGAGTGGGCAGCACGAGACCTTTGCTGGGTTGGGAGCGTGGGGTTGGTGACTGCAGCTATCCAGGTGCCAAGTATTTTGGCGGCATGGGCCTCAAAGTTGAGCAGGCCCATAGCACCACTATAGCGAGGGCCAAACAAGACATCCAGACGCACTGGCAGTGGGCGACCTAAAAAAAGCCACCCTTGCAGTAGGGCATATAATGAGGCTGAAGAAAGATGTGGAAAAGGCGATAGCATGGGCCACAAACCACACTTAAATAGCAGCATAGAGTTGGACAGCATAGCCCTGCCCGTGAGGGAAGTTTGGTGGGCTCTGAGAGAAGCTATGCGTTTTGTGACATTGTCCAGGATATGGTGCTCCATCACCAATGAGGCGTACCCTCCCGCCTCCAGCCACACACCCAAATGGTGTACCAGACCTATGTTTGTCTTGGCACGAAGGGGAGCACAAGTGTGGCAGCTGGATTAGCGGGGCAGGCGATCCTGTGAGCTAGCTGCTGAAGCAGGTATTAAATGGGGAGCTGGTGACCAGCGGGCTTGGAACCGCCCAAGGAGGATAATTTTGGTTTTGGAGGCGTCAAGTGCAGCGTTACTTACCCTGGAGTAAACCTGGATAGTATCCTCCAGCGCTCATGCATCTTGGTTTTTAGATAACTTTACCACACAATCAACAGCTAACGCCAACATCTTGACTGGTTCTTGGCCTTACAACTGGACACCAGTAAGGTGGGCAGTCAAGTTGCTCAAAAGTGAGTCAAGGCTGAAGTTATATAAGAGTGGGCTCAGAGGGTCCCCTTGGCGGAGGCCCATTTGAGGGTGGACTACATCAGTGAGGAAGTCAGGGACACGCACAGCCATTGTGGCGGATTCTGTAAGCAACACAACCCAATTAATGAACTGATGGGGGAGGTGGAAATTATGGAGCCAGTCTTTGAGATGATCCCAGTATACTCTATCATAAGCCTTCTGCTGGTCTAAAAAACAAGTGCTCCAGTAGCCTTGGATTGGCAGACGTTGGCCACAGTATGTATGTTGTCCCAAATAGACTTCTTGGGAATGAAACCAAATTGCGCTGAGGAAATGATATCAGAGGCAACTTTCCTTAGGCGGTTGGCCATAATTTTAGTCAACAATTTAGTATTAGGGTTAGTAAGTGAATTGGGGCACCAGTTGGCCAAGTCCAGTTTATCCCCTTTCTTATAAGGCATTATTGTGAAAGCCTCCTGGCTTCCAGGAAGGAGGCGCGTTCTCAACAAGCACTGGTTTATTGAGGCAAGCAACAAAGAGGAGAAATAATTAAAATATGTTGTAGAACTCATAAGGAATCCCATCTGGACCTGGGAATTTTCTAAACGGTGCACCATGAATGGCATTGTTGAAAAAAATTGGACTTCACCTGATGGCTGGTTCATTGTTTGGTGGAAACTGCAGTTTTGAGCATCTATTGTGTGAGGACAATAGACAGGATGTTGCTTTAAATTTATGATATAGCTTTTTGGTAATACTTCAATTGTATACCCAGTCATTTCACTTGGACAATGGCATGCTGCCCTGATCCTACTAATCCCAAGTGAGATTCGACTTTAAAATAGATTAAGTGATAATGCAAAAAGGTTATAAGATAAATTAGAAACTTAATCCAGAAGTTAAAGGATGATTTTATTAGTGTAAATGCAAGGGTTATTTATAGGGTTCGATGTTAACCATATCTTACCCATGACGCCTTACTTTCAGTGATTCTTGGCCATGTAAAAAGCTTGTAATGACACCTACAAATACTTCAACTCAGGGCATCATGCTCAGTCTCAGAGTTGGACTAAACACCATCATCATCCTTGAGATGGCGTTTCATCATATCTTTAAAATAGCTGAACCAATTTACTTCCACATATAATCAGCAGCACATACCAAGGCGATTCATATCACTAATCAGTAATTAATTCAATTGAAAACTTGACCGATATTGAAAACTAATTTTGACATAGACCAACAAAGACCATGTGCTGAGTCATTAAATTTAGACTTAAATTTAAGTTTGACCTAACCAACAAAGCCCCTGAGCCCATGTCATCATAGTCAAATATAATTAAGTGAAATCGTTATGCCACAAATTTAAGTTCAGATATACTTAGGATATTTTTGGTTTATAATAAGTGACGATTTAGATCCATTCAACCATTCAACACTTCCCCTCCTTGACTGGATATAAGTGTCAGATACTCTTCTTCCTTGGTCACACTGTCTAATTCTTTGCGTTCCTCAAAGTTCAAATGTTATCTCAATAGCCTTTCCTAAGCTGACAGGGCCAGCGCGCCTGGTGCCAAGATTCCTTGGGTTTGGCGCATCTCCAATTCTGTTGCAGGCTTCTCCAGTTTGGTCGTGCCCTCCTCCCCTTACCAAAGAGGGGATAGCTAGTTCTAATGCCAGCGAGGCATCAAATCTATGAAATAAACTCTATGGCTTGCAATTATTATTATTATTATTTTAATTTTTAATTTTTATTTCTTTAATTTTTATTAATTTTTTCTTTTTCTTTTTATTATTATTTATTATGATATGGATGAAGGAACTTAGCGTGTAGTCAATTCACAACCAAGCCGCCTTGATCCTTAATGGTATATACAGCTTCAGACAATTTCTCCAATATAATAAATGGACCCTTCCAAAGTTAGGCTAGCTTGTGCGTGCGGCCTGCACTATGAGTGTCACAATATACTACTAAATCTATTTCCTTGAACTTAGTCATTCCTCATGCCCAATGGCTGGACTATTTTCAAGTATTTGTTGCACATGGGGTTTAGCGACTTTTTCAGAGGCTTCAGGTGTGACAACCTTACTTTAAGAGCGAGTTACCGCATGTACATTCAAGGAATCTTCATTCAATACTAAAATAAATTTTTTCATTGTTGATCAAGGCCCCATGACCATCGTTTGCTTGTTGATCAGGTGGGACTGGTGTTGCAGGCACAATAGAGCATCCCTCATCTATTGTGCTTGTTCTTTTCCCTCCTCCTGCACAGTATTGGGAAGGACTATATTGACATTTTGCTGACGGCATTGGGAAGCATAGTGACTTTTACATTTGCAATTAAAGCAAGTAATTTCACTCACTGGCCATGAGGTGTTAATCTTCTTATTGGTTTTGAAGGACTTTCCAGCAAAGGCAGTGGTCTCAATCTGTAGCCAGTATTAAGAGGGCCATATTTTTGAGCATCTGCATTAATAGTCAACCAATTCAGATGTCACAAGGTTATGCACGATAGCAGGCAATAGAGTGTTTGATAGATTAGGGTAAGGTTCTACTGCATGCTTTAGTGCTATCTTGGCATTGAAATTGACCATAGCCTGCGCGCCTAAGAGAACTTGAGCTTCACAATAGGATTGATCCGCAAATTTGTCAATTGCTTCATCTTTCTTTAAAGCTGATGTTCATAAACTTAGATTTTCTGGTCAACATCCGTTCTGGACCTCCAAAATTCATGAAGCATGGCCTCCTTGACTTTGGCATATGTTGAATTTTTATTAATGTGAGGCATAATAAACTCAATGCTCCACTCATCCAAGCAGTTAATCATGGTGGCTGCTTTGTTATGGTTGCTGGCCCCATGCATGGCTATTTTAAAGCGTTTGACGAAGGTGGTAATACTTCCATTCTTGTCAAAGGCTGGCAGGTTTGATGGTTTGAAATTATTGCTTCCCCATTCCTGGTTATCATGATTACTATTTTGTTGACCAGAACCAGGCGTACTAGGTGTTGGGGCATTGTATCCTGGTTTGAGGTGTTAGTGTTGACCAAAGCAATCATATTGTTAGGCAATTGTCAACGTGGCCCAGCATCCATTTTGGTAGCTATTTCTGAAGCTTTGTCCTCATAATATTTGGAAAAATTTCCAGTTGAGTGGGTTGTAGCACACTGACAATGCCCGTCGGCCAAAGTTCAAATTCACTTGTTGATTTCATTTTTCCAATTGACATGAATTTGAGCTTTTAATTTTAATTTTGCCATTTCCTTATTTAGGCTAGTAGCTTGTAGTTGCAAGGTGGAAATCACTTGGTCCTTTTCTTTAATTGCCTTATTGCACTGGTTCAATTCTTCATGGAGATTATTGTTTGACTCATTAATAGCATTAACATCATCATTGAGATTATTGATCTGTAGATTAAGACGATCAATAGAGTCTTTAGTTTTTGCCATTGGGCCTCAATTTGGGTTTGCCAGTAATTTATTTTTTCGGTGTATTCATCCTTCATCTGCAAAATTTGGGCGCTCAAACGTCAATACTGGTCACCATCTACAGTCCCAGCCATGAGTGCCATTGTTGAAGATTTGGACTTCACCTGATGGCTGGTTCGTTGTTTGGTGGAAACTGAAGCTTTGAGCATCTATTATGTGAGGATAATAGACAGGATGGTGCTTTAAATTTATGATATAGCTTTTCTGGTAATACTTCAATTGTATACCCAGTCATTTCACTTGGACAATGGCATGCTGCCCTGATCCTACTGATCCCAAGTTAAAATTGACTTTGATATAAAATAAAGTGATGACGCAAAAAGGTTATAAGATAAACTAAAACTTAATCCAGAAGTCAAAGGATGATTTTATTAGTGTAAATGCAAGGGTTATTTATAGGGTTCGATGTTAACCATATCTTACCCATGACGCCTTACTTTCAGTGATTCTTGGCCATGTAAAAAGCTTGTAATGACACCTACAAATACTTCAACTCAGGGCATCATGCTCAGCCTCAGAGTTGGACTAAACACCATCATCATCCTTGAGATGGCATTTCATCATATCTTCAAAATAGCTGAATCAAATTACTTTCATATGTAATTTTCAGCACATATCAAGGCGATTCATATCACTAATTAGTAATTAAATTGATCAAAAACTCGACCAACATTAAAAACTAATTTTGATATAGACCAACAAAGCCCACGTGCCCGAGTCATTAAATCAAAACTTAAATTTAAGTTTGACCTAACCAACAAAGCCCCTGAGCCCATGTCATCATAGTCAAATATAATTAAGTGAAATTGCTAGGCCACAAATTCAAGTTAAGATATACTTAAGTTAACTTTGGTTACTTTTCTTTCTCATTGCAATCACTTTTACAACCTATTTAAATCTAGACTTAATCTAGTTTGATAATCTCACAGAGGAGATTAGTCTGCGCCCATGTCAGGGAGCAGTTGGGCAAGCAAGGTAAGAGGAGCAGGTGGAAGGCCCGCGGCCTCCAACATTCAAAAACGCCCCAGAGAAACTGGCGGAATAGACAAAAATTTTAAAAAACTGGCAGTCACTATTTCCCCAGAGATACTCACATGGCAATCCTGATGCAACCAGTACATCAACACGCCACACTCCCAGCCACTTTCATTGGTGGAATTTGGAGTCCGCGTGTTTCTGGACATCTAACAAATGGCCTTATGGGAAAAATTTTGTGAAGATGTGCACACAATTTTCCTGACTACAGTGTACGTTGCACCGCACTCCATGTCATGCGGTTGGCTGGACCTAGGTTTCAAAAGCAAAGAGGCAGCAGATGAGGCTGTGGCAGTGCGCATAGTGGTTGACCTCCCTGAAGGCAACAGGTCATCAAAACCAAATGCATCAGATGGACAAAATCAAACCAAATTTTCATCACGTTTGACTTTTTGCCTACTACGGTAAAATGTGACATTTTGGAATAACACCTGAAAGATGGTCTCGCTGTATATGGCGAAAGTCAATCTTTCAAAATGCAATGCTTCATGCTGATGCCACACCTGTGCACCGGCAAAGCCATTGCAGTCCTGACCCCAACTGAGGAGATTGCAAAGGAACTAACCCAGATCCTGCACTCCACTTTTATTGATATTGCAGGGCATACCACCCACCCATTCTGGGTGACTTTGGACACCGCGCCCCCCATTTGCACCCAATGTGACACGTTCAGCCATAAGGCGCATGCATGCCCCACCAAGGAGGGTGTCATATTCCAAGAGCACCCCTTGGCAGCCATGCCAGCGGAGAGGCGCACTACAAACCAACTGCAAGCACCAAAGAGGCTTTCCTGTGGGGAGCACAAGGCTGCTACCTACTGGTAAAGCCTATCTCCCCCGCAAGAGTGGAAGAAGGCCAAGCAGGCCCACAAGGCCACGGCCAAGGAAGTGGCCAAAGCCACAACCACTATCCCATACTCACAACGCCAGGAGGACATGGAAACCTTTGCGGCAGAAACAACTTGGGAATCCATCAACCAATCAGATTGGGAAGCCCATGATGAGCGGGCCACTCAATATGAGGATCTAATAGGGGATTTGATCTCACCCAATCGTTGCACCCAAGCTCTGGTCAAAACTGACTTGGGACCCATCCTGACTGAAAATTTTTTTTTTGACCCGCTCAATGGTGCACCAAACTCATCCACACCGCAAAAAATTCGTCCGACGTCAGGAAAACAAAAAGCAAAGGCTAAAGCCAACGCAACTCTTTTTGCAAAAATTAACAAAAACCCCAATAGTGTTGCTGCTAACACCCACACTGCTGTGAAGGCCCGCGGGGATCTAGAAGAGGATGGTGGGCCCGGGTGCCCCCCCTCACACCTAAGGTGTGATGGGGGAAACCTTCACCATAGGGATGTTGAATATTGCCGGACTCAAGGCCTCCCCATCCCAGGATAGGAAACTGAGTTTTTTACAACACAATTTACCCGTGGATATCCTGGCCATCCAGGAGTCCCACTGTCCATGAGGTTCTGAGGAAGCTTGGAAAACAATGCTCCTCCCATCCCTATCCTTTTGGTTGATGCACTGTGGGGTGCTAATTCAGAAAAATAATTTTTTCAAATTTTTATCCTCAGAAACATTCCTAAATGGCTGAGTGCTTGTTGTTACCTTCTCATAGGCTGACGTAGCACATGCAATCATCAACATCTATGCCCCAAATGGTGCATGCGAGTGTCAGGAATTTTTCTTGTTGGTCAAATCCCTCCCACTACCCCCAGACTCCTTCATAGTCGGCGACATGAACTGTTGGCTAAAAACACCAATGGACTGGTGGCTTTCCTCACCCCACGCCCCCAGGGTCACATATAACTACGCGTTCTAAAGGCCACCCTTGGGTTAATGGATGCACTGCCGTGGCATGCCCCACTGCTAAAAAACATGACATGGCCCCACGTCCACAACGGCCAATTAAGGTCCATGACCTGCATCAACATTTATTCTAATGCCGGCGAAATTTCAACCCCACATCTCCCACTTCAAGACAACAAAGTTGGAATTCTCCAACCATCGACTGGTCTCGCTAACCTACCACCTACCTGTCACAGCTGCTAAGGCCCCACACTGGTGCAAAATCCGCCCTTCTGAGCTTGCATCGCCAGGATTTTCCACATGGGTGAAAGCGGCAACTTTGGCAAAAAAGTTTGTTGCACCATTTTACATGGACCCCATTTCCACATGGGCAACTTTCAAAGATGACACCATCCGCCACTCTTGCCATCTCTCCTCCAGACACTCACAAGCCACATTGGCGGTCATTTTGCATACTTTGGCAGAGTTGGCACACCTGGAGTCCAACATCCCAGCTACAGGATACAGCTCTGCATGGGGCCAGAAGTGGGTGGAGTCAGCCACCCACCTCAACGCACTCAAAAGGCAACACAAACATCGGGTTTGTGTTCAGTACAGGGCCACACGCATCACAAAAGGCGACAAGTGCACCGCATATTTCTTTAAAAGATTTTCTCATTATGCCAGAGTGTGGCCTGCACACAGGTGTGAAGATTGGATGATTCCATTGCAGATATGCCAGCCGAAGTGGCAATCAAAACACAAAAGTATTACTCTGAGTTGTACCAATCTGAATTAATTCAGCTGGCCGAAGTGGCAAAATTTCTCAACTGAGCCCACATCTGCACCATTTTCTGATACCCGGAAATAATGAATTTGATTACTCTGACCAAAATTATGGACAGCCATTTGCGGTGCACTAAACCAAAAATGCTCAGGCCCAGATGGTATTCCATATGAGTTCTACAAAAAGTATTTCAAATATATATCCCCATTGCTGCTCGCCTCACTTAACCAAAGCCTGTTGGAAACGCGCCTCCTACCAGGAGGACATGAGGCCTTTACCGTCACACTCTTCAAGAAAGAGGATAAGCTAGACTTAGCCAACTGGCGTTCCATTTCTTTAACTAACACGGATACAAAAATTTTAACAAAAAACATGGCTAACCGTTTAGGGATTGTAGCATCTGCCACCATCTCCCCAGAACAATTTGGTTTCATACCCAGAAGGTCGATTTGGGATAACGTGCACTCTGTGGCTAATGTATGTCAATCCACAGCCTCTAGGGCACTTGTATTCTTGGACCAACAGAAGGCCTATGATAGAGTAAACTAAGAATACCTGAGGGCCTGCCTCCACCAATTCCGCTTACCCCCTCGCTTCATCAACTGGGTGATGCTGCTCACGGAATCTGCAACAATGGCAGTACATGGCCCTGGCTTCCTAATGGAAGTAGTCTGCCCTCAAAGGGGCTTGCGACAAGGGGACCCCCTTAGCCCACTCTTATACAACTTCAGCCTTGACCCACTAATGCAAAATGTGAATGCCCAACTCACTGGGGTCCATGTGCCAGGCCAAGCCCCGTCAAGATAATGGCATTTGCAGATGATTTTGTGGTTGGGGTGTCTAATAATCAAGATGCATGTGCACTTGAAGTTCTCATCCAGGAGTATTCCTGGGTAAGCAACGCGGCACTGAATGCTTCCAAAACCGAAATCATCCTCCTTGGTCAGTTTCAGAACTGATGGACCCCAGCAATTAGTTCACAACCTGGCCCATCTGCTTGCCCATGTCCTCTCCCTACTAACTCAACACGCACCGCCACACTGGTGCTCCCCTTTGCGCCACGTCCTACCATAGGACTGGTACGCCATCTGGGCGTGTGGATGGAGGCAGGCGGATATGCCTCAGCAGTAATGGAGTGCCGTATTCTGGACAACGTGATGAAGCAAATAGCCTCTCTCAGAGCCCACCCTATTTTCCTTACTGGCAGGGTTATTTTAGCCAACTCTATGCTAATCTCCAAAGTCTGGTTTGGAGCCCACGCCATCCCCTTCTCCCCAAGTTTCTTCAAATCCCTGTATGCCTTGCTGCAAGGATGGCTTTGGTCAGGCCGCCCTCCACCAGTATGGCTAGAGGTCATGTTTGGACCTCATCATGGTGGCATGGGCCTCCTTGACTTCAAAGCCCATGCTACCAAGATCCTGGGCACCTGGATGGCGGCCGTCACCGCCCCTACACTCCCCTCCCAACACTGGTCCCGCGCAGCCCGCTCTAACTTCTCCCGCGCCTTGGGCCTCAACAATCCATCAAACCCTACTCCCTGATGAAAAACCTCGCATCACACACATCGGCCACAGGTCCTCACGGGACTAAAACCCACTACAAACGCATCCTACTCTCCATGCGGAGCGCTTAGTGGAGAATTCATATTAGCGGACATACAACCCAAAGAGGCCGCCCCTCTCCTCAGTTCACATAAGAGGTACAGGGGCTACCCATCCATGATGGCGTGATCCCCATCCGGCCCCATGTCCTATCCAGGGTGGACTACCTGGACATGATGGACATCCCTTACTCCATTGAGACCCAAAAAACTATTTGGAAATACGTACACCATCCTCTGTTGCAGCCTCAAGTCCGCTCTCATGTGTGGCGCTGCTTGAGGCGGGTGTATCATACAGCTGAGCGTTCTAACGCTTTACACTCATCCTGTGTCATGTGTGGCCAGTACGGAACGCTGTTCCACCGCCTGGAGAAGTGCCCCACCTCTAAAGTAATATGGCGCGAAGTCCAACGTCTGCTAGGCCAGGATCAAACACATCCCTTCAGTCTGTCAAGAGATATGTTTGCTTTATCAATGGCCTCCCCCTTCCACCCTCCCTCCATGCTCTTGTGGTTGTAATCGCCATGTGGACTATCCATACGATTGTCTTGGATGCCATCTCAGGCTCCACCCCCACCCTCCCAGAAGCTGTCCACAGATTCTGGTCTCATTTGGTGGACCACTTATAAGCGTGGATGTTTGGATACCTCCCACCACGTCGCCGACAGCTGGTCTCCTCCTGGTTCCCAGTCTGGTTCATCAAATCAGATCCCTTCCTCCACACATGTTCAGTTGTGGCTACGGCCCCTCCACACGTTCCCTCCCCCTCCCCATAAGTGGCGTTCCCGCTGGCAACAAGAGATAGCATCGCTTCTCTGGGGTGCCTTCCCTGGTACTAAGTTTTGTCTCTTCTGAGTCATATTCGGAAGTGTCCGTCCCATGGTCGGCCTTCCCTGTAATAATTTAAATTTAAAGATATCTTTGGTTTATAATAAGCGATGATTTAGATCCAATCAACCATTCAACAGGCATACCAGAGTTTGTCATGAGAAAATAATTTTATTAACTCCAGGTAATGGGAAATAGTGCAGATATGTGCACTTTTGAGAAAATCAGCAACTTTGGCCAGTTTGGCTGGATCAGAGAGATATAATTCAGAGTAATAATTTCGAAATTTGATTGCCACTTTGGCCAGAGTATCTGCGATGGAGTAGTCTGTCCGCCTCACCTGTTTGCAGGCCAAGTTCTGTCACAGTGCAAAGAATTTTGGAAAAAAATAAGTGGATCACGTGTCACCTGCCATTATTTTTGACATATACTACACACAAACACAATGCTTGTGTTGCCTTACCAGTGCATTGAGGCGCGCTGACACCTCTGCCCACTTGTGACACCAAGCTAGGCTGTAGCCAGCAGCAGTGACATTAGATTACAGGTGGTCCACTTCTGCAACCGTGTTCAAAATAACTGCCGAGGTAGCCTGAGAGCAATGCAATGAGCTTGGCATGCCTGGTGGATGGTCTTCACTTTGAAATTCAACCAGGTAGTAAGTGGGTCCACACAGAATAATGTGGTAAATTCTTGTGCTGAGGTTTTTGTGTCCACCCATGTGGAAAATCTGGGTGACGTGATCTCAGCTGGGAGGTGTTTTTTACCACTTCAGAACCTGTGCCGCTGGGTGTGACAAAGAATAGGAAATTGACACCAACCTGTGGTTGGATAAATTGAGTTTTTCCTTGTAAAGTGTGCAACCTAGAGTCTAAAAACATCAACGGGGAAAGAATAAGGTCAATGCGGGACATTGACCTCCGCTGACTGTTGTGCACATCGGGATGAGACATGTTAAGGAGCAGCGGTACATGGTTAAGTAGGGTATTAAACAGCCCCAGAGCAGCTTTTAGATCGCGGAGTTCTACATGCCCCTGCAGGGGGGACAGGCACTGAAGTCCAGCGGTCTGTGGCCAGGTTGGTCCAGCAGTTCATATCGCCCACCACAAATGAGTCAGGGGGAAGTGGGAGGGAAGTAACGGCTGAGAAGAATTCCTGAAGAGCACATGCACAGGTTGGGAAATACATATTAATGACAGTGTGCACTTCATCATCCCACAAAAAGGACACTACAGGTACACGGTCATTGAGGTACAAATTTGAAGAAATATTTTAAAATTATGGGTCACTCATATAAGCACCCCGCAGTGCGGCAACTAAAAGGAAAGGGAAGAAAGGAACATGGTTGCCCATGTGTCCTCAACACCATATGTACAGTGGGTTTCCTGAATGGACAGGATGTCCACAGGTAAATTATTTTTTAAAACTCTGTTCTCCTAGCCCAGGATGGCGAGGCCTTGAGTCCAGAAATTTTCAATGTCCCTATTGTGAAGGCTCCCCCATCGCACCTTAGGTGTGAGGGGAAGGGCCCCTTGGCCTCCCTTTGCCGCTCTCTCAACAGCAGTAGTAGCCCATGTATAGTGCTTCTTTTTTACATAAGCATCCTTAAGTGAATCATTCGCTTTGGATAAATGTGTGGTATTATTGTTCTTTTTTGATGATTTGGGACGAATTTTTGCATTGTTGTTCACCTGCGGTGCATCATCACAGGGCAGAAAAAAAATTGGATTAAAGTTTGGTGGGGGAATTGGTATCAATTGAGGCTTGGTTACAATAAGCGGGCATATCTGACTCACCCATCAGGTCATCAGGCTGACTGGCCTAATCTGATTGAGGGGCAAATTTTGAGCCACTTCTGCAGCAAATGACTCAATGTAATCCTGGACCAGGGCAGGCGGGATCACGGACTGGCCATGGCTGCAGCCTTGGCTGCTGCTCTGTGGGCCTGATTGGCCTTTTTACGCTCCTGTGGGGACACAGGCTTGACCTGAATGTAGCACCACTGCATGCCCCACGGGAAGGCGTCTTTGGTGTCTATGGCTGGTTCATAGTGGGAGTCTGCACAGCTCATTGCTTCTGGTGTGGTTTTGTTTTGTGTAATGCCCTCCTTGGCGGGCCAGGTTTGGGACTTGTTGCCAAAAGTGTGGCAAAAGGAGCAGATAGGGGGCGCGCTATCTGTAATGACATGGAACAGGTGGGATTCCTGCCCATCAACTAACACAAAAGAAGTGTGGGGGATTTTAATCAAATCTTATGCAACAACTTTTAACGGAGTGAGCACAGCGATCGCCTTGCCCATGAACAGGTCTGGAATGAGCATAAATCGTTGCATCTTGAAGGATTTAATTTCCTCATATGCTTTATGCCCACCCATTATGTGGTTCTCCAGAATGGTGCGCTTGATCGTTGTGGGGAGGAAGTCAAATGTTACAAAAAATTGATTTGATTTGGTCCAGCAAATGCACTTCATCTCAGCCACCAGTTAACCATCTGAGAGGTCTACCACCATACACATCTGTGCGGCTTCATCCACTGCTTGTTACTTTTGAACCTTAGATCCACCAACCTCAGGGCATAGAGTGCGTTGCAATGTACACTGCATTCAGGAAATGGGTGTGTACATCTCCACAAAACTTTTCCAAAGTGCCTTTTGCTGGATATCCAGGAATACTTAAACCCCATGCTGCACCGATGACAGGGGCTTGGAACGTAGAGTATTGATGAACTGGTTGAAGCTTATCTGCCAGGCCAAAATTTCTGCAGGGAAATACTAACCGCCAGCTTTTTAATATTTTTATTAAGTCCACCAGTGTTGCCAGGGTGTATATGAAATTTGAATGGTTGGTGCCTAAGCCTGTGTCCTTTACTTTGATCACCCAACTGCTATCTGACATTGAGTGCATACTAATCTCCTCAAAGAGATTACCAAACTTATTTATACTTGAATCAAATATTTTGCAAAATTTTTTGCAACTATAGAGAAAAGTTTTGCAATAGGGTTTTCTATTTAAGTAAACAAGTAAATACGATGGAAAAATTAATGTACAACCATCCTTAATGTTTTGCATAGGGTATTGTTTCTAAAGTTGGTCTTGACGTCAAACTTTTGCCACCATTCCACTCCCAAATAATGGGGTACAAAAGGTTTTTGATTGCTTGGAAATGGTACGTCAAAAGATACTCGTCCACTTGATAATCCACTTACCCTAATACCTTCAGGGTGGGAATACCTTGAGAAGCCCCTCCCATAACCATACCACCTGGCAAGTAACTAAGTTCAAAGTAGTCAGCTATGTCCTGGTCAATAAAATTCTCAGAGGCTCCAGTATCCACCAAGATAGTAGTGAAATTTTACCTGAAGGGGATGAAAGGGTAGCAGTTAACAAAAAATATCCCAAATGTTCTTTATTTATAGCAGATAACGCCAACACTTCACTACAAAAATCTTCTTCAGACGCCCACATACCTCCAGGGTACGTTTCTGCATCATAGAATGGAGAGGAATATTTGGTCACTAAAACTACTGAGGCCACATATTCCACCATATCTTCAGCAACTGCAAAAAAGTTTATATTAAAATTGTAACTCATTCTCTACCTCCTGGGTTCCGGGGATCATTGTGGTGGTCAAGCGTGGGTTTTCTGGGGTGATTTAATACACTAAAATGGGGTCCATATATGAGTTATAAGGTAATAATTATGGTTCAGTTGTAGATATGGCAACGTTGTTATAAAACGCATTTTTGGTCGCAAACAACCCTATTCCCATTTTGTCAAAGGGTTGTCCAACGTTATCCAAGGCTTTACCACCAGGCCCTCCATCAAGGATACCACCTGCACCGTCCAGATGTGGTGCCAAAGAGAACCAAATTGATTTGAGTCAATTTTATGAATTTTGTTGGAAAGTCAGGGAATCATGACTCTTGGATCACAAAATGCTGATGTAAACACTGGGTACAAGAAATAAGGGTGGTTACTTTCCATTCAGAGGTAGCAAGGATAACGCCAAGATGCTCCAACCTTAAGGAAAAAGAGTAAGCAGTGTTGAGCCCCACAGCGGCCATAGGCAACAATTGGCACACACCATTTGCATTTTGTGAAAGTCCTACATGGAAAAGTTATGCACTTAAAAAAAGTGGAAGGTCGACTAATGTAAGGAGAGTGTCTATAACTCTCATGTTCCCAACGCGGTAGTGCAAAGTGCACAGGCCCAACACTAGGGAACTAGTAATTAATGATAAAGTTAATAGAGCCCCGCAGAGGGTGATTGAGTTGTAGTAACTTGGGGTGAGGGTGATTGGCGGTAGATAAATAAACCAAAACTCAACTAACAACAAGGTTGGAGTGAACTTTTCTTTCTCATTGCAAACACTTTTGCAACCCATTCAATTCAAGACTAAATCTAGTTTGATAATCTCATAAAGGGGATTAGTCTGCGCCCATGTCTGGGAGCAGTTGGCCAAGCAAGGCAAGAGGAGCAGGCGGAAGGCCCGCGGCCTCTAACGTTCAAAAATGCCCTGGAGAATCTGGCGGAATAGAAAAAAATCTAAAAAAACGGCAGTCACAATTTCCCCAGAGATACTCGCATGGCAAGCAAGATGCAACCAGTACATCAACACGCCACATTCCCAGCCACTTTCGTTGGTGGAATTCGGAGTCCGTGTGTATCTGGACATCCAAAAAATGGCCCTATGGGAAAAATTTTGTGAAGATGTACACAAAATTTTCCCGACTGCGGTGTATGTTGCACCTCACTCCATGTTGCATGGTTGGCTGGACTAGGTTTCAAAAGCAAAATAGCAGCAGATGAGGCTGCAGCAGTGCGCATAGTGGTCGACCTCCCTGAAGGGCAACAGGTCGTCGAAACTAAATGCATCAGATGGACAAAATCAAACCAAATTTTCCTCACGTTTGACTTTTTGCCTACTACGGTAAAATGTGACATTTTGGAATAACACCTGAAAGATGGTCTCGCTGTATATGGTGAAATACAATCTTTCAAAATGCAACGTTTCACGCTGATGCCACACCTGTGCACCGGCAAAGCCATCGCAGTTCTGACCCCAACTGAGGAGATCACAAAGGACCTAACCCAGATCCCACACTCCACCTTTATTGACATCGCAGGGCACACCACCCACCCATTCCGGGTAACCGTGGACAGCACGCCCCCCATTTGCACTCACTGTGACGCGTTCAGCCATAAGGCACACGCATGCCCCATCAAAGAGGGCGTCACATTCCAAGAGCACCCCTCGGCAGCCATGGCCAGCGGAGAGGCGCACTATGAACCAACCACAAGCACCAAGGAGGCTTTCCCATGGGGAGCACAAGGCTGCTACCTATTGGTAAAGCCCATCTCCCCGCAGGAGCAGAAGAAGGCCAAGCAGGCCTGTAGGACCGCGGCCAAGGAAGCAGCCAAGGCCACCACCACCATCCCACACTCACAACGCCAGGAGGACATGGAGACCTTCGCGGCGGAAGCAACTCAGGAATCCATCACCCATTCAGATTGGGAGGCCCATGCCAAACGGGCCACTCAATCTGAGGATCCAATGGGAGATTTGATCTCACCCAATCGCTGCACCCAAGCCCCAGTTGAAACCGACTTGGGACCTATCCCAACCAAAAAATTTTTTTTGCCCCACTTGACGGTGCACCAAACTTATCTGCACCGCAAAAATTTGTGTCGACGTCAGGAAAACAAAAAGTGAAGGCCAAAGCCAACGCGACTCTTTCCACAAAAATTAACAAAAACCCTGATAGCGTTGCTGCTAATACCCATGCTGCTGTGAAAGCCCGTGGGGACCTGGAAGAGGCTGGTTGGCCAGGGGCCCACCCCCTGGCACCTAAGGTGCGATGGGGGAAACCTCCACTCTAGGGACGCTGAATATCGCTGGACTCAAGGCCTCCCCATCCCGGGCTAGGAAACTGAGTTTTTTACAAAACAATTTACCCATGGTTATTTGGCCATCCAGGAGTCCCACTGTCCACGAGGTTCCGAGGAAGCTTGGAAAACAATGCTCCTACCATCCCTATCCTTTTGGTTGAAGCACTGTGGGGTGCTAATTTGGAAAAACAAATTTTTCAAATTTACATCTTCAGAAACATTTCTAAATGGCTGAGTGCTCGTTGTCACCTTCTCATGGGCTGATGTTGCACACACAATTGTCAAATTTATGCCCCAAATGGTGCACATGAGCGTCAGGAATTTTTCTCATCGTTCAAATCCCTCCCGCTACCCCCTGATTCTTTCCTAATTGGCGACATGAACTGTTGGCTAACCTCACCAATGGACTGGTGGCTGCCCTCACCCCACGCCCCACAGGGTCAATATAGAACTACGCATTCTAAAAGCCACCCTTGGGTTAATGGATGCGCTGCCGTGACATGCCCCACTACTCAAAAACATAACGCATCCCCACATCCACAACGGCCAATTAAGGTCCATGACCTGCATCGACCTTATTCTAGTGCCAGAAAAATTCCAACCCCACATCTCCCACTTCAAAACAACGAAAATAGAATTCTCCGACCACTGACTGGTCTTGATAATATACCACTTACCCGTCACAGTTACAAAGGCCCCACATTGGTGCAAAATCTGCCCCCCAGAGCTTGCGTCGCCAGGATTTTCCACGTGGGTGGAAGAGGCAACTTTGGCAAAATCGTTTGTTGCACCGTTTTGCATGGACCCCAATTCTACATGGGCAACTTTTAAAGAAGACACCATCCGCCACTATCGCCATCTCTCATCCAGATGCTAACGAGCCACATCAGCAGTTATATCGTGCGCGCTGGTGGAATTGGCCCACTTGGAGTCCAACATTCCAGCCTCAGGATATAGCCCTGCATGGGGCCAGAAGTGGGCGGAGGCAGCCGCCCACCTCAACGCACTTGAAAGGCAACACAAACATCGGGTTTGTGTCCAATACAGGGCCACATGCATCACTAAAGGCGACAAGTGCACCGCATACCTTTTCAAAAAAATTTTGCACCACACCAGAGCGTGGCCTGCATACAGGTGCAAAGATCAGATAATTCTATTGTGGACACACTGGCTGAAGTAACAATCGAAATGCAAAGAAATTACTCTGAGTTATACTGAGCCAAACCAATTCAGCTGGCCAAAATGGCAGAATTTCTCGACCAAGCTCATATCCGCACCATTTTCTGATACTTGGAAATAATGAATTTAATTACTCCAAACGAATTATGGACTACCATTCGCGGTGCGCCAAACCAGAAAAGCTCAGGCCTGGATGGCATTCCATATGAGTTCTACAAAAAATATTTCAAATATATATCCCCATTGCTGCTAGCCTCACTCAACCAAAGCCTGTTGGAAACGCGCCTCCTACCAGGAGGACATGAGGCCTTTATGGTCACACTCTTCAAGAAAGGGGATAGGCTAGACTTAGCCAACTGGCGCCCCATTTCTCTAACAAACACAGACACCAAAATTTTAACCAAAATCATGGCTAACTGTTTAGGGACTGTAGCATCTGCCACCATCTCCCCAGAACAATTTGGTTTCATCCCCAGAAGGTCGATTTGGGATAACGTGCACTCTGTGGCTAATGTGTGTCAGTCCACAGCCTCTGGGGCACTTGTATTCTTGGACCAACAAAAGGCCTATGATAGAGTAAACTGGGAATACCTTAGGGCCTGCCTCCAACAATTTCGCCTACCTCCCCGCTTCATTAACTGGGTGATGCTGCTCACGGAATCTGCAACAATGGCAGTGCGCGGCCCAGGTTTCCTAACGGAAGTAGTCCGTCCTCAAAGGGGCCTGCGACAAGGGGACCCCCTGAGCCCACTCTTATACAACTTCAGCCTTGACCCACTACTGCGAAATGTGAATGCCCAACTCACTGGGGTCCATGTGCTAGGCCAAACCCCAGTCAAGATGATGGCATTTGCAGATGACTGCATGGTGGGGGTGTCTAATAACAAAGATGCACGCGCTTGAAGCCCTCATCCAGGAATATTCCCGGGTAAGCAACACGGCACTGAACGCCTCCAAAACTGAAATCATCCTCCTTGGTCGGTTTCAGAACTGCTGGGCCCCAGCAAGTAGTTCCCAACCTGGCCCATCTGCTCGCCCATGTTCACGCCTTACTAACTCAAAACACACCGCTCCACTGGTGCTCCCCTTTGTGCCACGACCTACCATAGGACTGGTACACCATCTGGGCGTGTGGTTGGAGGCAGGTGGATATTCGTCAGCAGTAATGGAGTGCCATATACTGGACAACGTGACAATGCGAATCGCCTCTCTCAGAGCCCACCCTACTACCCTCACTGGCAGGGTTGTTCTTGCCAACTCTATGCTCCTATCCAAAGTTTGGTTCGGAGCCCACGCCATCCCCTTCTCCCCAAGCTTCTTCAAATCCCTGTATGCTTTGCTACAAGGTTGGCTTTGGTCAGGCCGCCCTCCACCAGTACGGCTAGAGGTCATGTTTGGCCCTCATCATCATGGTGGCATGGGCCTACTTGACTTCAAAGCCCATGCTGCCAAGATCCTGGGCACCTGGATTGCGGCCTTCACTGCTCCTACACTCCCATCCCAACACTGGTCCCGCGCGGCCCGCTCCAACTTCTCCTGATCCTTGGGCCTCAACAATCCATCAAACCCCCACTCCCTGATGAAATACCTCGCATCACACACATCGGCCACAGGTCCTCATGGGACCAAAACCCACTACAAACGAATCCTACTCTCCATGCGGAGCGCTTAGTGGAGAATTCATATTACCGGACACACAGCCAGAGAGGCCGCCCCTCTCCTCAGTTCACATAAGAGGTACAGGGGCTACCCATCCATGATGGTGTGATCCCCATTCAACCCCAAGTCCTATCCAGGGTGGACTACCTGGACATGATGGACATCCCTTATTCCACTGAGACCCAAAAGACTATCTGGAAATACGCACACCATCCTCTGTTGCAGCCTCAAGTCCGCTCCCATGTGTGGCGCTGCCTAAGGCGGGTGTATCGTACAGCTGAGCGCTCTAATGCTTTACACTCATCCTGTGTCGTGTGTGGCCAGTACGGAACGCTGTTCCACCGCCTGGAGAAGTGCCCCACCTCTAAAGTAATATGGCGCGAAGTCCAACGTCTGCTAGGCCAGGATCAAACACATCCCTTCAGTCTGTCAAGAGATATGTTTGCTTCATCAATGGCCTCCCCCTCCCACCCTCCCTCCGTACTCTGGTGGTTGCAATCGCCATGTGGACTATCCACACGTTTGTCTTGGATGCCATCGCTGGATCCATTCCACCCTCCCTGAAGCTGTTCACAGATTCCGGTCTCATTTGGTGGACCACTTATAAGCGTGGATGTTTGGATACCTCCCACCGCGTCACCAACAGCTGGTCTCCTCCTGGTTCCCAGTCTGGTTCATCAAATCAGATTACTTCCTCCACACGTGCTCAATAGTGGCTACGTCCCCTACACACGTTCCCTCCCCCTTCCCATAAGTGGCGTTCCCGCTGGCAACAAGAGATAGCATCACTTCTCTGGGGTGCCTCCCCTGGTACTAAGTTTTGTTTCGTCTGAGTCATATTTGGAAGTGTCCGTCCCATGGTCGGCCTTCCCCACAATAAATTTAAACAAGGTTGGAGTGAACCCCAAAGTGGGGCTTATACTAAAAGCAGTTCTCTGAGTGGGAATGTATAGGCGGCACAGGTTGGAGGAAACCTGGGCGCCCCAACGGTGCATGAGTGGAGAGATTTACAGTTGTTAAAATTACATAAATAATATTACATAAGACCTCCTTGAAGAAGTCTGCGCACAGTTTCATCCAAGATAACATATGTAAAAAGTATACTAATGAAGGGTTTAATATTATGGGGAAGTTGACCAATGAGATAGATTGGTCTTGAGAGAACAAACTTTAAGGAAATTTGGGGGAACAATCAATTGATGGAAGTGGTGCTAAGCCAAGGTGCACCAATAAGTGCATACTTCCATCAGGCAGTAGGCTATACTTGGTATTTGACCAAATTTGGGTTATTAATTGTAAGCAAGGCTGACCTGAGCTGTAAATTTCAAAACTGAATGGGTTTTAAGGCCCCGTTAACTGAGAAATTGAAGCTAAGCATCATTTTTTACGCAAAGATGGTTCATTTTGATGCACCTGCTGTTATAAATGGCCAAACTTCTCTTTTATCCCTAGTACTAACTTGGGAATACCTCGCCTTCACCCAGCGTTGATCCAAGGGTATGTTTGAGATCAGGGATGCCTGCCAACTTCACCTTCTTGGACTCCTGACATGAAGTTTTATCTTTGGTGTTTGTCCCCATTATTATGCCATTCTCAAGCCATGACAATGGGGACAGGACTCGCCGGTGCATGCCCAGATGGGTCGGCGAAGGGTCAGGATGGTGGGGCAGCGTGGGATTGCCTTGGCCACCCAGGATGGGGGCAGGACTCTCCAGGGCACACCATGGACCCTGGGGCTAAGGTAAAGTTGTTAGTCTGATTGGTTAATGGGTTGAGCGTGGACTCATAAGGGGTTAATACGCCAATGAAGGCGAAATGGCAAAGTGATTAACCAGTATCCATACTGGTTGACCTGCACACTAACAGAGCCCAAAGTCATTTTGCCTCAAAACCAATTTTTTAGGTAAGAATTAAATCAACTAGATAGTGTCATGTTCACATGACATCATAGTGAGGACCAACCCCAAGGATATTGCTGGGCGCCAGGAGGCCCAGAAAATGAAGTTGCAAACCCTCCCTGACCTGAGGCATACCCTAGAACAACGTTGGGTATGGGCAAAATATGCCCAGGTTGGTACTAGTGGGGTGCCAAATGCCCAGCCCCTTATGATGGCTCAGGCGTTGAAGCGAATGGTCTACATAACAAACACATATGGTTCAGTTCAGTTTGTCAAGAAAAAGGGTTTTGAATTTAAATCCATATACAAAATCACATGTTTAGGGTGAATCCAACTTCAATAAATTACACAAATGAAGTCATTTTTGGTGTATTCTACAATATGGATGGTAGGAAAAACTTTTCTTTCTCGTTGTAAACACTTTTGCAACCCATTCAAATCAAGACTAAATCTAGTTTGATAATCTCATAGAGGGGATTAGTCTGCGCCCATGTCTGGGAGCAGTTGGGCAAGCAAGGCAAGAGGAGCAGGTGGAAGGCCCGCAGCCTCTAACATTCAAAAACGCCCCGGAGAATCTGGTGGAATAGAAAAAAATCAAAAAAACTGGCGGTCACAATTTCCCCGGAGATACTCGCGTGGCAAGCACGATGCAACAGTACATTAACACGCCACATTCCCAGCCACTTTCATCGGTGGAATTCGGAGTCTGTGTGTATCTGGACATCCAAAAAATGGCCCTATGGGAAAAATTTTGTGAAGATGTACACAAAATTTTCCCAACCGCAGTGTACGTTGCACCTCACTCCATGTCACGCGGTTGGCTGGACCTAGGTTTTGAAAGCAAAATAGCAGCAGACGAGGCTGCAGTGGTGCGCATAGTGGTCAACCTCCCTGAAGGGCAACGGGTCATCGAAACTAAATGCACCAGATAGACAAAATCAAACCAAATTTTCCTCACGTTTGACTTTTTGCCTACTACGGTAAAACGTGACATTTTGAGCAACACCTGAAAGATGGTCTCACCATATATGGTGAAATACAATCTTTCAAAATGCAACGTTTCACGCTGATGCCACACCTGTGCACCGGCAAAGCCATCGCAGTTCTGACCCCAACTGAGGAGATCACAAAGGACCTAACCCAGATCCCGCACTCCACCTTTATTGACATCGCAGGGCACACCACCCACCCATTCTGGGTAACCGTGGACAGCGCGCCCCCATTTGCACCCACTGTGATGCGTTCGGCCATAAGGCACACGCGTGCCCCATCAAAGAGGGCATTACATTCCAAGAGCACCCCTCAGCGGCCATGGCCAGCGGAGAGGCGTACTACAAACCAACCGCAAGCACCAAAGAGGCTTTCCCGTGGGGAGCACAAGGCTGCTACCTATTGGTAAAGCCCATCTCCCCGCAGGAGCAGAAGAAGGCCAAGCAGGCCCATAGGACTGCGGCCAAGGAAGCGGCCAAGGAAGCGGCCAAGGTCACCACCACCATCCCACACTCACAACGCCAGGAGGACATGGAGACCTTTGTGGCGGAAGCAACTTGGTAATCTATCACCCAATCAGATTGGGAGGCCCAAGCCAAATGGGCCACTCAATCCGAGGATCTGATGGGAGATTTGATCTCACCCAATCGCTGCACCCAAGCCCCAGTCAAAACTGACTTGGGACCTATCCCAACTGAAAAAAAATTTTGCCCCACTTGATGGTGCACCAAACTTATCCGCACCGCAAAAATTCGTCTGACGTCGGGAAAACAAAAAGTGAAGGCCAAAGCCAATGCAACTCTTTCCGCAAAAATTAACAAAAACCCCAATAGCATTGCTGCTAATACCCGCGCTGCTGTGAAAGCCCGTGGGGACCTGGAAGAGGCTGGTGGGCCAGGGGCCCACCCCCTGGCACCTAAGGTGCGATGGGGGAAACCTTCACTCTAGGGACGCTGAATATCGCCGGACTCAAGGCCTCAACATCCTGGGCTAGGAAACTGAGCTTTTTACAAAATAATTTACCCGTGGATATCCTGGCCATCCAGGAAACCCACTGTCCATGAGGTTCTGAGGAAGCTTGGAAAACAATGCTCCTACCATCCCTATCCTTTTGGTTGAAGCACTGTGGGGTGCTAATTCAGAAAAACAATTTTTCAAATTTACATCTTCAGAAACATTCCTAAATGACCGAGTGCTCATTGTCACCTTCTAATGGGCCGATGTTGTACACACAATCATCAACATTTACACCCCAAACGGTGCACAAGAGTGTAGGGAATTTTTATTTTCAGTCAAATCCCTCCCGCTACCCCCAATTCTTTCCTAATTGGTGACATGAACTGTTGGCTAACCTCACCAATGGACTGGTGGCCGCCCTCACCCCACGCCCCACAGGGTCACATAGAACTACGCGTTCTAAAAGCCACCCTTGGGTTAATGGATGCGCTGCCACGACATGCCCCACTGCTCGAAAACATGATGTGGCCCCACGTCCACAATGGCCAATTAAGGTCCATGACCCGCATTGACCTTATTCTAGCGCCGGCGAAATTCCAACCCCACATCTCCCACTTCAAAACAACGAAAATGGAATTCTCCGACCACTGAATGGTCTCAATAATATACCACTTATCCATCACAGTTACAAAGGCCCCACATTGGTGCAAAATCTGTACCCCCCAGAGCTTGCGTCGCCAGGATTTTCCACGTGGGTGGAAGAGGCAACTTTGGCAAAATCTATTGTTGCACCGTTTTGCACGGACCCCATTTCCACATGGGCAACTTTCAAAGAAGACACCATCCGCCACTATCGCCATCTCTCATCCAGATGCTCATGAGCCACATCGGCGGTTATATCGCGTGCACTGGTGGAATTGGCCCACTTTGAGTCCTACATTCCAGCCTCAGGATAGCCCTGCATGGGGCCAGAAATGGCGGAGCCAGCAGCCCACCTTAACGCACTTGAAAGGCAACACAAACATCGGGTTTGTGTCCAATACAGGGCCACACGCATCACTAAAGGTGACAAGTGCACCGCATACTTTTCAAAAATTTTTTTGCACCATGCCAGAGCGTGGCCTACACACAGGTGCGAAGATCGGATAATTCTATTATGGACATACCGGCCAAAGTGGCAATTGAAATGCAAAGATATTACTCCGAGTTATACTGAGCTGAACCAATTCAGCTGGCCAAAATGGCAGAATCTCTCAACAGAGCTCATATCCGCACCATTTTCTGATACTTGGAAATAATAAATTTAATTACTCTGAACAAATTATGGACTACCATTCGCGGTGTGCCAAACAAAAATGCCCAGGCCCAGATGGCATTCCATATGAGTTCTACAAAAAATATTTTAAATATATATCCCCATTGCCGCTAGCCTCACTCAACCAAAGCCTGTTGGAAACGCGCCTCCTACCAGGAGGACATGAGGCCTTTATGGTCACACTATTCAAGAAAGGGGATAGGCTAGACTTAGCCAACTGGCGCCCCATTTCTCTAACAAACACAGACACCAAAATTTTTAACAAAAATCATGGCTAACCGTTTAGGGACTGTAGCATCTGCCACCATCCCCCAGAACAATTTGGTTTCATCCCCAGAAGGTCGATTTGGGATAACGTGCACTCTGTGGCTAATGTGTGTCAGTCCACAGCCTCTGGGGCATTTGTATTCTTGGACCAACAAAAGGCCTAGGATAGAGTAAACTGGGAATACCTTAGGGCCTGCCTCCAACAATTTCGCCTACCTCCCCGCTTCATTAACTGGGTGATGCTGCTCACGGAATCTGCAACAATGGCTGTGCGCGGCCCAGGTTTCCTAACAGAAGTAGTCCGTCCTCAAAGGGGCCTGCGACAAGGGGACCCCCTGAGCCCACTCTTATACAACTTCAGCCTTGACCCACTACTGCGAAATGTGAATGCCTAACTCACTGGGGTCCATATGCCAGGCCAAACCCCAGTCAAGATGATGGCATTTGCAGATGATTGCGTGGTGGGGGTGTCTAATAACAAAGATGCATGCGCGCTTGAAGCCCTCATCCAGGAATAATTCCGGGTAAGCAACGCGGCACTGAACGCCTCCAAAACTGAAATCATCCTCCTTGGTCGGTTTCAGAACTGCTGGGCCCCAGCAAGTAGTTCCCAACCCAGCCCATCTGCTCGCCCAAGTCCACGCCTTACTAACTCAAAACACACCGCTCCACTGGTGCTCCCCTTGTGCCGCGACCTACCATAGGACCGGTACGCCATCTGGGCGTGTGGTTGGAGGCAGGAGGATACGCGTCAGCAGTAATGGAGTGCCATATACTGGACAACGTGACGAAGCGAATCGCCTCTCTCAGAGCCCACCCTACTACCCTCACTGGCAGGGTTGTTCTTGCCAACTCTATGCTTTTATCCAAAGTCTGGTTTGGAGCCCACGCCATCCCCTTCTCCCCAAGCTTCTTCAAAATCCCTGTATGCCTTGCTACAAGGTTGGCTTTGGTCAGGCCGCCCTCCACCAGTACGGCTAGAGGTCATGTTTGGCCCTCATCATCATGGTGGCATGGGCCTACTTGACTTCAAAGCCCATGCCGCCAAGATCCTAGGCACTTGGATTGCGGCCATCACTGCTCCTACACTCCCATCCCAACACTGGTCCCGCGCGGCCCGCTCCAACTTCTCCTGAGCCTTGGGCCTCAACAATCCATCAAACCCCCACTCTCTGATGAAATACCTCGCATCACACACATCAGCCACAGGTCCTCACGGGACCAAAACCCACTACAAACGAATCCTACTCTCTATGCGAAGCGCAGAGTGGAGAATTTGTATTAGTGACATACAACCTGAAGAGGCCGCCCCTCTCCTCAGTTCACACAAGAGGTACAGGGGCTACCCATCCAGGATGGCGTGATCCCCATTCGACCCCAAGTCCTATCCAGGGTGGACTACCTGGACATGATGGACATCCCTTATTCCACTGAGACCCAAAAGACTATCTGGAAATACGCACACCATCCTCTGTTGCAGCCTCAAGTCCGCTCCCATGATTGGCGCTGCCTGAGTCGAGTGTATCGTACAGCTGAGCGCTCTAATGCTTTACACTCATCCTGTGTCGTGTGTGGCCAGATGGAACGCTGTTTCACCGCCTGAGAAGTGCCCCACCTCTAAAGTAACATGGCGCGAAGTCCAACGTCTACTAGGCCAGGATCAAACACATCCCTTCAGTCTGTCAAGAGATATGTTTGCTTCATCAATGGCCTCCCCCTCCCCCACCCTCCTTTCGTGCTCTGGTGGGCGCAATCACCATGTGGACTATCCACACGATTGTCTTGGATGCCATCGCCGGATCCATCCCCACCCTCCCTGAAGCTGTCCACAGATTCCGGTCTCATTTGGTGGATCACTTTCAAGCATGGATGTTTGGATATCTCCCACCACGTCGCCGGCAGCTGGTCTCCTCCTGGTTCCCAGTCTGGTTCATCAAATCAGACCCCTTCCTCCACACGTGCTCAATAGTGGCTACGCCCCCTACACACGTTCCCTCCCTTTTCCCATAAGTGGCGTTCCCGCTGGCAACAAGAGATAGCATCGCTTCTCTGGGGTGCCTCACCTGGTACTAAGTTTTGTCTCGTCTGAGTCATATCCGGAAGTGTCCGTCCCATGGTCGGCCTTCCCCACAATAAATTTAAATACAATATGGATGGTAGCATGTGCCTATTGGTGGGTCAGTGCTTGGGTCTACTTATACAGACCCCTTATTCCCCCAGCAATGTTTAAATATGTTTTCCCCAACCAACATTCCTTGTTGGTCAACTTCCCAATTAAAAATTTCCCCAATTTACCATTTTGATTTATGCTTTTTCTAAAGATAATGTACACAAACCTCTTTGAGGAGGTCTCACGCTCCAGTAGCCTTGCCATTTTAAAACAATATGATTCTCATCTCGCGTACCATTAGTTCGCCCAGGTACCTTCCAACTGGGGTTGTTTACCCCTTCTCTCCGTGTACACTGAGACGCTTTTGGCTGGTTACTTCTTGCATTTCTTTGATTGAGCTGTTATTGCTCCAGCACTCTCTGCTGGGCACTAGTAGCTGTAGTATTAATGGCTAGTTTCCTTGCGTTGGCTCAGTGCACCTTGCACCACCACGCTGGAAACAGGAGAGATATAGACAATCTCCTTACATTAGTTGACAAACCCCTTTTTCCTAAAAACAAACCTTTTTCGTGTGAAACTTTTCTTAAGTGAAACAGTGGGCGCCAGCTGTGGACTTTGGCTGTCATTAGCCGTACTGCTGTTTCCTCTTTTTCTAAAGATTGGAGCAACTCAGTATTATTATGGTTGCCTCCGACTGGAAAGTATCCACCCTTTGTGCTCATACCTGGAGGATATGGATGCTTTGATGTCTGAAAGTCATGATTCCCCGACTTTCCGCCAAAATTGCTGAATTTAATTTAAATAAACAGATTTTCCTTTGACAGCGCATTAAGAAAATGCTTGCAGAATCGGCGCAGATGGGCCTGGAGGTGTTGGCTTGGGATAACGTTGGGCCTTCCATTGCAGTTGGGGGAATAGGGTCATTTGCATTTAAAAACATGTTTTATGTTGATAATCTTATACAAACCTCTGAGCCGTTTCTTAGCTTTTATGGCCTGGATGAGAACCCTATTCCAGTATATTAAATAACCCAAGAACCCTCGTTTGACCCCTACCATGATCTGGGGCACTCAGGAAGCAGAGAAAGGACTTCGTTTAAAATATGATAAAGTATATGCACCTGCAGAAGGCATGGTGGGGTATGTGGCCTCAGTATTAAGAGTGGCCAACTATCCCTCCCCCTTTTTTGATTCCAAAACACACTCTGATGGCTTGCTTGAGCCAGAAGAAGAATTTTTGGTGAGGTGTTGTCATTGTCTACCATAAATAAAGACAATTCCGGGTATTTTCTATTGTCCGCCACCCTCTCCTCTCCTTTTGGGAAGTTCACCACTACTATTTTGGTGGATACTGGCGCTACTGGAAACTTTATGGACCAGTACTTAGCTGACTACCTTGGGCTGAGTTACTTGCCAGGTGATGTGGTTAAAGGAGGGGCGTCCCAAGGTATTCCCACTCTGAAGATCATTGGGACAGTGGACTATCAGGTTGGCAAGTACCACTTGTCTGATCACTTCAATGAGGTCAAAAACTCTAGTTTTTTATTATTTTGGGTGTGGAGTGGTGGCGAAAGTTTGACTTTAGAAACAACCTGAGGAGAATACCCTGTCCCTCACCATGAAGAATGGTTGCACATTCGTTGTGCTTTTGTTGGAAGATTGCCCAGGGCGAATTGTCCCACTGGCCCCACCTTCCCCCTATAGCCTTGCCCCTTTGCGGAAGCCCTCAGTTGTAGTTCCTATACCTTCTTGCTTGTAAGGTTTGGAATCCTCTTTTGATGCAGAATCCGCTAACGCACTACCTGAGCACTCTGAGTTTGACTGTGACTTCATGCTCACTGTGGATCTGGTGCGTATATCTTCCCCCATTTACCCATTGATTGTCTGGGAGGAAGAGGCGTTGGATGTGTGGGTGAAGGAACAGATAACCAAAGGTGCGATTTTTCAGCGTACCTCCCCTGTATGCTCTCCCTTCTCTTTGTTGAGAAGTCTGATTGTACTCTGCGCCCATGTGTGGACTATGGGAACCTTAAAAACGTCACTGTACCAGATCTACATCCCATCCTTTAGACTCTCAGATTGCACGCTACGTGGAGAAGACTAAGATCTTTTCCAGCTGGATTGCCTCAATGTGTTCAATCAGAATCTTACTAAAAAGAGACAGGATTGGCTAACCGCATTCTGTCCAGAAAAGGGATTTTCCAGTTTCAGGTCATGCCCTTTGGGCTTAAGAATGCCCCGCCATCTTTTGATGCTGCATTGATGCAGCGTTGGGAGACTTGTTAGGGGTATGCGCGGTTTCCTACATGGATAATATCCTTGTTTTTTCCCCTGATCAGGAGTCCCATGAAGTACACCTTTGGCAAGTGGTGGAGCAGTTAAAGGCAGCCAGCCTTACGCTGAAGATTAAAAAGTGCGAATTCTTCAAGTCCTGGGTCATTTTTCTGGGCAACGTCATGTTTGACCAAGGACACATGATAACTCCAGACAAGGAGAAGGCGATTCATGAGTGGATGACCCTTACTTCAGTAAAAGAATTGAGGAGCTTACTAGGGACGTGTACGTTCCTCAAGAAGTTCACGCCAAAGATTTCTGAGGTGGGAGCGCCCTTGTATAGGGCTAGTGGTGCAAAAGTGCTCCAGTGGTCCCCCATTTTAAAGGAGGCTTTCCAAGCTGTGAAGTGCACCCTGTTGTCCACGACCATCCTTCACCATGTTGACACTTCCAAATAGTTCATTGTGTCAACTGATGCCTCCAACTTCGCCATAGCGGCTGCCTTGTTACAAGTAGGTGAAGATGGGATAGAGCATCTGGTGGGATATTTTTCTAGGAAGATGTCTCTGCCTGAGTTGAATTACGCCGTTTATGATAAGGAGTTATTGGAAGTGGTGGAGGCGCTGACTTATTGGCATCACCACTTGCATGGCTCATCCCAACCTTTCCAGGTATGTACAGACCACTGTGCCTTTCTGTACTAACGCACTCCTCATGTCCTAACTACACAGAAGACCCGTTGGCATGAGCCCCTTGACTAATTCACATTCATGTATGATTTCACCAAGGGCAAGGAGAATGGTTTAACGGATGCTTTGAGCCGCAACCCTGCTTTAGCACCTGATCCTAAGGAGGTAGAAGTGCACAACACACAGGTTATTATTCCTCCAAGTAAAATTCTGTCACAACTTCCCTCTCTCCTGGCCAACGGGCCAGCGCTTGCACCTCTGGAAAACGCGGAGGAATATAGTATGTTCAGGAAGGTAGTCCTTTCTCAGTCGCTAGCAGCTAAATATACTATGTTACTTGCAAAGTGCGAGTTGAATCAAGAAGATCTCTCCATGGGCTATCACGTGAAGGATGAGATGGTTTGGTTTCAGGGGCGCCTATGGGTTCCTGCTGGCCCACTTCACCTGAAAATCATCTGGGACCATCATGATGGACTCACCGTTGGTCATCCTAGTAAAGCAAAGATGTTGAAGTTAATATGACGCATGTACAATTGGAGGGGCTTGCATGCTCAGGTGGGGCGGTATTTTAAGGAGTGTTTATCTGCAACCAAATGAAGCCAAATCGTCACCTTTAGCGGGGTTGTTGGTACCAGTCCAGAATGCTGTAGGGCCCTGGACTTCCCTATCAGTGGATTTCATTGTAGAACTACCTGTCTCCGATGGTTATGATGCCATCATGGTGGTGGTGGACCAGTAGACAAAGTTCGCCCACTTTATTCCTTGAAGAACTACAAAAATTGCGGCTGAGATGCTTAGGCTCTTTGTCACTCATGTGTTTGTGCTTCACGGGGTCCCCCAAGAGATCATCAGTGATTGGGGACCCCAGTTTACCTCTTTTTTTGGGAAATGTTGTGTAAGACTCTTCATATTTGCCCTTGCCGTTTGACTTCCTATCACCCTCAATCAGATGGGCTGACTGAATGAGTGAACCAGTTCTTGGAGCAGTTCCTGTGGTGTTACAATGCTGCGGATCATTCAGATTGGGCTTTTCACCTTCCTATGGCCCAATTTAGTTATCACAACACGTTGCATTCCTCAATCAGTTGTTCCCCTTTTTTCGCCAGCCATGTCTTCAACCCCACCTTTAACATGGAGCCCAGCTGTGGGTATAAGGTTGAAGTGGTGGTGGACTTTGCCAAGACCTTAAAGAAGGTCCACCAGGGGGTTTTTCAAGCTTGGAGGCAGAAATGCAAGTGTATAAGGAGAACGCTGATGGGAAGCACTGAGTTGGTCCTACGTACAAGGAAGGGGATCTCGTGATGCTTTATGCTCATAACATCACTATCAAGCAGCCATGCAAGAAGCTGGGACCAAAGAGGATTGGCCCCTACCACATGGTTAGAAAGGTGGGCCACGCCTCATACCAGCTAGATCTCCCCCTTCATTTCGAATCTTCTCTGTGTTTCATGAGAAAAAACTGACATTTTTCAAGGGCCCACACCAGAGACTTCTGAGGCTTATCTCATGGATGGGGCGCCAGAGTGGGAGGTGGAAGAAATAGTTGCCTCTCGCTGCATTAAAAGAAGACTGGAGTACCTGGTATCCTGGAAGAGCTTTGACACTGCAGAGAACAGTCAGGTTCCAGCGCGCGACTTTGTGCATGTTCAGGATCTGATTGAAGCCTTCCACAAGAATGCTCTCCAGGCTGCTGGATCCCAACCTAAGCTGACCGTTCCCAGCATGAAGTTGGCCTCAGCCCACAAGAACCTTTCCCTTGCGCAAGCCCCTAGAGGGGGGGTTGAGCCCCGTTGGGAGGAGAGGGTAATGTCATGGTTGGATGACTTAATAGTGGGAACCAACGCCAAAGATAAGGCTGGGTGACAGGAGGCCCAGAAGATGAAGTTACAGGCCCTCCCTGACCTGAGGCATACCCTAGACCAACGCTGGGTTTGAGAAAAATATGCCCAGGTTGGTACTAGCGGGGTGCCAAATGCCCAGCCCCTTATAAAGGCTCAGGCTTTGAAATGAACAGTCTATATAACAAATGCAGATGGTTCAATTCAGCTTGTCAAGGAACAGGGTTTTGAGTTCCCATTCCATTTACAAAATCACATGTTCAAGTTGAATCCAACTTCAATTGATTACATGAGTGAAGTCTGTTTCAGCATATTCTACCAATCTGAATGGTAGCGTGTGCCTATACTTGTCAGTGCTTGGGTCCACTTATGCAGACCCCTTATTCCACAATCAATGTTTAAATATTTTTCCTCAACCAACATTCATTGTTGGTCAACTTCCCAATTAGAAATTTCCCCATTTTACCATCTTGATTTATTCTTTTTCTAACGATCCTGTGTGCAAACCTCTTTGAGGAGGTCTCACGCTCAGTTAACCTTGTTATTTTAAATACAATATGATTCTCACCTCACTCACTGTTGGTTCACCCAGGTACCTTCCAACCGGAGTTGTTTACCCCTTTTCCTTATGTGCACCGCGACGCTTTTGGCTAGTTACTTCTCACATTTCTTTTCTTGAGCTGTTATTGCTCCAGCACCCTCTTCTGGGCACTAGTAGCTGTAGTATTAATGGCTAGTTTCCTTGCATTGACTCTGTGCACCGTTCACCACCATTCTGGAAACAGGAGTGTTATAGACACTCTACTTACAGTTAGTGCCAGATATAAGGAGAATTTTATAAATACTGGCCCAATCTTAGCAAACTACATGGAAATATGCTCAAAAAAGTCCTAAAATTTAAAGATATTGTAAGAAATATATTAAAAAGACTTTTGCTTTTATTTCTAAGCATAAAGGCTAAGAATTATAATGAGTAAAGAAATTAAAGAGAAGAGTTTAAGAAATTGTATATAAATCTCTATTAATTTCTATAAAAAATCTCAGTTAAACCTGAGACAGGGAAGTAAAGAACTTTCCCTGAAGTATATAGAACAGAAAAGTTTCTCTGAGGTCATAATTAATGGACGCATATCAGAGTGGAAATTAAAAAGGAGCAATTTAAAAGGCAAAACAGTGTTGTAACTAAAAAATATAGAAATTTTTGTAACTATTAAAAGATCAAAAAACTAAATATGAAGGATCAAATATAGAACTTGGTATAATAGAATTTATATATATGTTTAAGGATAGTATTCCTAGAAGTAATAAGGATTTATAATCTTAGGTTCAAGGGATATTTATTAGCAGCTTGGTTATAAAAATTCTTATCTAATATAATAATTTTCTACAATTAGAAGTATAATTATATGGTAAACTTACCATTACTGTAATGAATAACTTCATTCATACATATATTCCCAAATCAGGACCATGGGAGTTTTAGTACATCAATGATTAATATAATACTCATTTAAGGAACTTTAAATAAAAGTTAAGATGAGTTGTATTCTAGAGTGAATTTAAATTTAAATTTGTAGCTCTTGGCCAAGAATATAATACAGTGTTAAAAACTGATTATGGCTCATACTCTGAATTACCTAACTCATCAATAAACACATATGTTCAGTTTTATAATGTTGGGCTACAGGTCCATCAAACCCAAGTTAAAATTCTAACACGTTTTTCAAAGCTAAAAAATGATTATTCTGATCAAAATTTCTATTTTTAAATTTGCAATTGGGATTCGAGTTTTTTATTTATCCATAAAACGTGGCTGAATTAAATTTAGAATCACCTAACACCAGTGCCTGGTTCTTAAAACTGAATTAGTGTCACGCACTCAATGAAGCTGCCATAGGTGATAATAATCCAGTTAGAGCTTGTGTGCCACCGCACCTTGACCTGATGATTAGACGCCAACTGAAATGCCATTAGGGCATGCTTTATAAGTCCCCACTTGTGACAGAGACCACACTGGGCTAAAAGCTGCTACACCACACCTTGAACTTATATTGGGCCTCAATAAAGAGGTCACCAAATGGACACCTTGCTTTGACTCTACTATTGGTGACCAGAGGATAGTTGAAGTAAATGTGACTCCCCCAAAGTTTGGCCAGGTGGGCATGCAACCAAGAAACACTTAGTCAGAGATCATGGGTATGACACTTACCTAATTTACCAGTTGAAAGAGGCAACTTTCTTTTGGAATGTTTTGTATATTGCAAAAGTAGCAATAAGGTCTCTGGAATGACCCAACCATTACATTTCCAACTAACTCATTTTTTATAATTAATGATTTTAGGGGATTAAAGTAGTTTTCCATAAGTCAAGTATCTGAAACAACAGTTTTGTGATAGGGCTACAAATAACTTCTCATCAATGACTTTGCAAAACATTTAATGGTATTCAAAGTCTATTTTGTTATGTTCATTATCAGATTTTTATTTTTAACCAGGTGATATTCCTCAAATATTAATGAAATTAGTATAATAAATTAATTGTGGATGATTGCTGATTAGTTAGCTAGTTTTGATTTATTATTTAATAATAATACCCCAATTTGTGCTCCCCATTTAGTTGGGTTGAACTGTCTTGATCTGCAGGTTAAGAAATTATCAGGCATCATGCCTGATAGAAGATTGGTGGGTCTCAACACCAGCAACTGAGGCCGAGGATATTGATATATATACCATCAATTAAGATGATGAATTACTTAAATTTGATATCAAAAAGTATTAGGAGTTGATCCCAATAGTTTTCAGTTAATTTTGACAACAGAGACTTAAGTTGAGGATGTTGAGTAACTAATGGTAATTGTTTAAGCTTGGCTTTTATCCCCGCATCAACTCCATGTGAAAATGATTGTGGGATTTCTGGCCAAAAGTCAAATCTCGGAGGACCATCAACTTATGCTAAGGATACCAAACCATTTAAATTAATTAAATAAAGTTTAATTGTATTTTAACTTTGTGAGAGTATCAGGCGGAATCCTCAACAGTATTTTAGGTTTAATTTGACAACGGTGACTTATACCAAAGGATGCTAATATATTTAATATATCTGATTATGATGAATAAAGGATTGACATAATTGTAAACATTTGAGGATGATAAGTATTGCCAGTGAGAGTGCTGACAAATACTAAGCAGGGAGAATCACCAGTGAGTGCTGATGATGCTGGCAATAAATGCCAATGATATGGACAAGCAAGAATGCCTATAAATAATTTTATCTCCCTCTTAATAAAAATATCTTCTGTCTTTCCATCTTTATTAAGTTTTAGTTAACAGTAGTTAGCTTAGCTTGTATAAGTGGTACTCAAAATACACAGTTGTTAGGTGCTGGGTTAAAACACCTGGAGTGGTCAGTGCAGCCAATTCCCAACCTGAAATTACAGATCAACTGTGGGAACTAGCTCAATCAGTGGAGCCAGCAATAGACAAGTTGGGATTAGCCATGAGGTGAAGAAGCAAGGGGTCAGACTATCCAGGATGGGGGTGAACCACTGGTGCACACCAAGAAGGGTCAATCTGCTAAGGAGAAGTTGGTGTCCAGCTGGATTGGGGAGTTGCCCAACTGTAGGAACTAGCTCAATCAGTGGAGCCAGCGATGAACAGGTTGGGATTATCCATGAGGTGAAGTAGCAAGGGGTCAGACTGCCCATGATGGGGGTGAACCACTGGTGCACCCAAGAAGGGTTAATCTGCTAAGGAGAAGTTGGTGTCCAACTGGATTGGGGAGTTGCCTGCAGCCCTGTAAGGAAAGGTCACCAGTGATAGTGAAAAAGCAATGGCCAGCAGTCTTCATACTATTTGGCCTGGCACACTAATGGAGTCACCTAGTATTGAGAATGTAAAATTCTCAATATTCATGAACATTTTACCCTTATATTTTTGGCTCCTAACTCCAGGAAATATAACAGTATCTGTGGAACTGCAATCCATATGTCTTACTTAACTTATTAAATTTCTAAAACAGAAGCTTACCTATAAGATTCCTTGTTAAATTTCAACTATAGGTTGAGGTATGGAGGTCGCACAACCTAACAATATCTAGACACCTGAGATTCTTGAGAAGCATCAAGGTGGAAACTCAGATTTGATTTCACTCATGTGGAAGTAGTTTTATTTTTTGGAATAATTCACAATACACACTTCTGTATCTATATAATTTCCTTTATATATAGTGTATTATAAATAACCCTTAGTTTAATATGTTGAACTATGCACTAACTTAATTGTACTTTAGAAGTGGGAAATTGATGAAGCACACACTTAGTAATAATATTTAAATGCAAAGGTATTGATAATTGTTGTATTGATATCTGGTTTACAAATCAAAGTTGTAGTACAATCTAAACCTCGTTACTGGATTTTACTTAAATTGGGCAACATTGTACTCAACCCCATGACTTCCTATATAACCCCATTCAAAAATCAACTTTCTCTAAAGATTGCATTTTACAATAGTCAATTGTCCTCATCATGATAGTCCTGTTGATTCTTGAATGAAGTTTTTGACTATAAGTATTACTTGATTATCCTAGATAAAGATTGCTGTTATTGTTCAACTTATAGTTTATTCAAGCAAATCTAAGCGTAGTTTTATCTATACTTAAGATTATCGGATTTACTGCATAGTCACTCTATACAGTAAAGCTAGGAGTTGAACTAGCCAACTATAACCTATGAATGTAGTGTTTAAAGTGACTTTGCGCTACAAAAGTGGTGCTTACTACAAGGTGCTAAAGTAGAAAAAAGAAGATTTAATAATCTTTACAATGGACACATCTCAATGAAGGTGTAGATTCAGGGAATAAACAATCCTTTGTTTTCAAATTGCAACCCTCCTATTACTCATTAAACTTGTGCTGGAGGAGGTTAGATTCAATATTCCTCTTGAATTGAGAGCATTAAAACTTATATGTTTACCACGGAGAAGCTGAGACAGATTAGACTATTGTTACATTGTGGATTTCATCTCTCTAGCCTAACAATCTGATTATTGTCCATTTTTATCATCAGTGGAATCAGGAATAGCTCATTCAGAAATATGAAATTTTGGTCTCTAAGCCATCAACATTTACTATAACAAACTAATAGTTTATCCCAGATGGACAATATCTTAATGGGTATTTCTACCCACTTTAAAGATTCTTAGGTGACCATTTTTCCACCACTCCCTAATCATAAAAGTGTTTGTCAGAAATCAGCAAGATGTGGAAGCGCTGCAGGACTTGATAGGCGCTTGAAGCTAGTTTCCAGGGTGTTCATCAGGTAAATAAAAACAACCACAACCTTAGTGTTCATACTTTCAACAACTGGACAATATTATTGGTCAATTGAACTGAAATGTGTTGACCATAGATATCATGTCATGGACAACCGTGGAATCAACAATTAATGAATCTTAAAGAATAACTCAACTTAAAGAGGAATTTGAATGTAACTGTGTCATTCTAAAGATGTTACTTGCCAGGCTGAGGAGGTTGAGGAACTCTACCCAATACACCTGACACAAAATAGAGGTGGATGCACAGCATTTGAGAAGTAACCTTGAGGCTACCAACCCATTCTGTCTGAGTTACAACAGATTATACAAAACAAGAATTCATGCAGTGAGACATCAAAGGATTGAGAGAATTAGTCTGGCCGATCCAACAAGATAGCGGAGAATTCTCCCAGTTATATAATAATCTTTAACTTCAAATTTCCAAACTCTGTAGCATGGAGAATGCCCACAAGGATGAATTGGATAATTTGCACGCTAGTGTGCAGGACATGCTGAGAGATCTCATGGAATTATGAAAATTTAAGCGGCAATGCTTTTGGGAGCAGGATAACTAATCTAATTGGAGATTCCAAATAAAGGCGAGTTGCAGAATGGTATATGTTGGTGCCCTTGTCAAACATTGCTTAATGCTCAACAAAATAAAACTTGAAGAACCCTCGGAAGGGGAGGCTATTCAATAAAATGCATTTACCTAATTTCTTAGTACCAAGTTTGTTAATTGCTTTGCATCCTTCTGTGGCGATGCCAACTCATAAACAGAATCAACCCCATGCTAGTAACCCATAACCTTAGGTCATTACTGCGCCAGTGGCATACAGATCAGTATGTTTCTAAACAGGATTCCAATGATATAACTCAGTTAATCTTTCTAAATTGACAAACATGGAAATGTAAAATCATTCTTGAAATTTTTCAAAATGATCATGCATGAAGCTGATGACCTTTTTATAGCCACTACCCTAGTTATTTGTTTAAATGACCAGTGTCAAGAACTGATATTGCCCTACTTTCCTCAGGAACATTGGACTTTTCCTGATGTGGAAAGTGCGGTTTTATGAGAGTTTAAAAGTTCAAAACGCATGGCCACTTATGAGGCTGAATTCATGACCACTCAGTCTAAGAACAATATCACTACCAAGTTTTCTGAAAACTTTTATCACAAGGACCAGGTATTTCTGAGTTCTAAAGACATGATAAAATTTGACATCACATTCATGCTTCAAAATGCTATTAAGAACTATCCTGAGTTACTTCACTTCTTTTCTCAGCGCTTGTAAAGGACTTAGATACACCATCCATAATGAATACCTGAAGTGATGCAGAGTTATACTTGTGATTCCCAACATGTTATAAAAAACCAACAACAGGACCCACAAGTTAATGAAAGTAATAGAGGGACCATGGAGAGATTCCCTCCCCATTGAGGAACTATGTGGTTTGCTGTATAATAGCCAAAATAACTTGTTGGATCTGTGAATCTAAGAGCATTATGCAGCCTCCATCCCTAAGCGACGCCCTAGGGTAGACTTTGTGACCTTTTAAGATGATAAAGCCAAGTAAAAGAGCCTTGATGGTATAAGGTAACGCTCTATTGCTAGTCATCATCAAGTTTTGTCCCATTGTTGTGATGAAGATGTTAGCTATTATTTGTAAAATTGATTTTTTGAAACATTTATATCCACTAACTTATATTTTCTCGATTTTGGTCCATCCCAAGCTAAGGGTTTAAAGGAAAAGAATTTTCTTAGAAGAGATTTTTGATGAATTGGATGAAATTATCCTGATAAATCTGATTCCTATCTAAAATATAGAAATGTAATCGCCCTTAAGAAAATAACTTTTCTTTCTATCCAGCTAACCCTTTTATAAAACTATATAGTTCTTATAGCAAGTTTTTAAGGAGTTGAAGTGTCACCACCCCTTTCTGGACAATATATCATATTTAATTCTGTTATTAGTGATTAATTGTGATAGCTTCTTACAATCCCATTAAGATACCTTTGGAGATTAACTCCCTCAGACCTCATAAATCCAAAAACAAAAAAGTGGTGCTCCCTACCAGGTTATTCGCCCAAGTTACCTATTGAAGGAATTTTTTGAATAGAAGATACAATAACACAACTAGTTTACCCCTTGAAACTCTCTGGTGTTTTCCAATGGTTTAATTTAATTTAGAGCCATAAGCTCAGACCCTTAGAACAAACTTTGTTCAATTTTAAGATAACTTGGAGATTTCTGATGCCATATGTAGATTTCAACAACTACAATATTACATCTTCTGATGTAACTGAGACTAGCAATCAGCTAATTGTGGGTAATCTTTTCCTTAGCTATTGGAACCACCAAAATTGAAGTTCTACCATTGCTACTAATGTGCAAAAAGAATTTATAAATCCCTTTGTTTTACCAAACTTGGAAGTTGGTACACCTGGGTTTATTGTTATATATATGTCCAATTGTGCACCCTGCAATCTATTATTTAGTTTAGACTTGGAGATTAATAACCAAGGAAGTATATAATCTTCTTATAGAAGAGCTGCACATCTCTATGCTAGATTTTATAACTCTGTTACCAAGGTGGTACAAGAATTCAGTGATACCATATAGAAGGCTAACAAATTTCATAGTCCAGAACCAGCTGACTTTATTAGATGTTGTGGTGGTTAATACTTTATGTGAGGAGTTAGCTTTGAATTTAGTGAATTATCAGTATTGTTACTAATCAGTTAATATCTGCTACCTCTGAACTTATTAGTAATCAATTACGCTCTACCACATCTGACATTCAAGCTAGAATTGGCGAAATTAAATATCAAGCCTCAATTTAAATTAATCAATAAGAATCAATTATCCAAAATTACAATTAGTAATAGAGCCTCCTGGGCCCACAGGCCCTGAAGGGCTATTAGAACTACAGGATTGGTTGGGCCAACTGGCCCCAAAAGGCCTACTGGGCCAGCTGGATCTACTGGATCACTTTGACCTATTAATCAGTTGGGCTTATTGGACCTATATGGCCTACTTGACCCCCTGGTCACTTGTAACCTTATTTCATCTTCCCTCTCCATCTGAGGATAATCATTTATGGGGAAGAATTTTTAACTTAGATAAGGAATCAGTTGTTATTGATTAAGGGTATTGGTTATATAGGAACGGTGAGCCAGTCAATACAAAACTTAATGTAGATGATCTAAAGGTGATACTGGACAACGTCTATTACCTCTATGAAAATATTGATTTATAATTAGAAAGTCAAAAATGTGATTTAAATGCTTAGAAGATGAACAGAAAAAACTATAAGCTATAATTACTTTCAACAAACTGAGCTTGAGGTATATAGACAATATCTTTTCCAAATAGTTTTTGATGAGTAAATGATAGATCAAGCCAATACTTTGAAAAACAATATTAATTGCATTCATTAAAATAAAAACTCAGTACAAATTCCTGAGCCTCTCTCTAAAATCAATTTTTTCAGATATTCCTTAAGCCTCTACTGTAGGTGTTAATATCATATCTTCAGTATATGAAGCTATGATAAACCATCCAAAGATAGATTTACTTCTGGTGAGGATAGTTTTTCTTCTTTTCTCTAAGCATATTAATACTATGGCTTGAGCTTCAGATTGACAGAAGATTAAACACCTACCTTCTTGACTAAACTGAAATGTGCAAGAAGTATTGATACCTTATCTTCAACGATGTATTACATGAAATGAGGATAAAACTGATTTCATTGGGAATTAGGCATTTATTAAACCTTAGGCAAATAGAAAACAACATTCATAAGTATTCATTTACGTTGAAGAGAAACTCATGTTGCTTTTGCTTCTCGCTTCTACCATGAGGCACAGAATCTGGTAACCAACAACCATCTTACCCTAATGATGCTATAAAATTCATAGTGTCTGCTTTGGCTAATGGACCTAAACTCCATGTTGTAATTTTGGATGGTATTGCTAGGATCCGTCAGGCTATTCACACAGTTTGCACCATCTGAGCAATGGAAAGATGATGTAGGGATTGTAAGTCCTTTGGACACACATGAAAATATATTAAAAATAGGAGCAATTGCCCCAACCAGTTCTTTTATTTATTTTTATAAGTACAGCAGCTTTTGCTGTCCCGTCTCATCTTCACTAAAAAACCTACCTTTCTCAATCGCCCATTTCGCTTATATACATCAGCTTCAGGCGATACTAATTTTCTTTGATTGGGTTATTTGATTATGCCAATTTTCCTCGAGTTTGGCTTGTTATTCTTAAACCGCTATCACCCTCTTTGTAGGCGATTTACTTTGTATTTGTCAAATATCAACATCGCCTTATTGCCTTATCGCCTAATATAGAGGCGATCCTTAAACTCATTATATCTAATAAGACCCATTATCCCAATATCGCCTCATCTCAAGGCACTTGAATATTTGTAACTGATACTATGTTGGCAGATTCCGCCCGTCTGTCCCAAGATTATCATCCAGTTATATCAAAATCACAACATTAACCCCTCCTTGACTGGACAATAAGAGCCTAT
>JAKSZP010006811.1:0-129338 GCA_022478985.1 Massospora cicadina | reverse complement strand
TTCAAATTGAATGGGGTTTAATGCCCAAACCTGTAGGGGTAGGCTCACCTTCACTGGTATTGGGGTAAGGTTGGAGAGGCGTATTTCAAGTCTGAGAGTGATCCAAATGATTTGGCTCTGCTTGTTATTGACTTACCAATATCAACAAACCTTAACTATGTGAGGATACCTCTAGAAAGGTGGGAGGCCGCGAACTTCCAGATGGCCATGACACCTGGCCACCACCACCTCCTGACACCCCCTCTCAATCTTCTTCATTAACTCCTTGGCGGTAAGAAAGGTGGGTAAAGAAACAACCTTCAGAGTAGGCCGTTACCCACTTCATCAAGCACATATGCTTAATCTCCCTGGTTGTTGGGGGGATGAGCATCCTGTTTGGTTTCCTTCTTTATCCTAAAAGGGATACTCCTCCCAGTTAAGGTGCTTGGGGTGATCCCTTGGACTTGAATTAACTTCCCTCTTTGGAAAGTGGGAGCACCACATTAATGAACTTGAGCGAGGTAGAAGCTCTTATTAGCCTTTGAATAAGTAATAGCCAGAAGGGCGGCAACCTTCTGAGGAGGGCGAGGGGCTTTAGGGGGTGAAGCGTGAAAAACCTCCAATAACTTGTGGCAATGGGTTCAATCACAGGCACTTACCCAGCTGTACTCATAAGAAGGGAGTCCCTTTCAGGCTTATTGTTGCTGCACCAAATATCAAGATTTACATGATGCCAAAATTATGTCAAAGTTGGCTTTTTCTGAATCCTTTACTAGGATGGCCCAGGCTTAGAAGGGGCTTCCCCTTATAGGGGGCCAACTGGGAAGCGTGACAGAATAAATGCTTCTTCCAATGAGAGTTAGTAAACTGAAACGCCCTTATTTCACAAATCCTCCACCACCACATGAAATCCAGATTTTTTACTAGCAAACCTCCAATAGGGAACCTTCATAATCAGGTGCCTGTACTAAGCATGACTAAGAAAACCAATATGACATAATGAATGAGGAAACGTTTGCAATCTGCAAAGCACTTATAATCATCAATTTATTTTGATCAAGTGTTCATAAACCAGGGATTAGGTACAATTTAGTCAACTGAAAATGTTCTTCACCGGAAAAGCCATATGAACTAAAGCAGGGGCCAATGAGAAACGAGGGGTTATAACACAAAGTGGCTTCATAGGGGAAGACAGTTGATGAGTGTGTTTTTATTATATACTAATTGCGCCAGAGGAAGATTGGTGTCCCAGGTATCATGAGTGGCAGACTAATAGCAGCAAAGCTACTGCTTAAGTGTTAATTGACCCTCTACATCTAGCCATTAAGCTAAAAATAGGGCGTGGTGGAATGGTATGACTTGATCTTAAAGATAGCCAGAAGGAAGTACAAAAACTGCGGTAAACTGAGACACACAGTCACTTACCACCTCATTCACGAGGCTGAACATGGAGAAAACATGGTGATGGGATTTTTGTCCATATTCCCAGCCTGCTAGAATACCTGGTGTCACTAGGGGAAAATTCCCTAAAGTGAAGTGAATCAGAAATCGGTTGGCCCAAATTTTGGAGGAACTATGTTCAGGAGATTTTGGGATATTCTCTTGGTCATATCCATTGGGGATCAATCCGGATGAATACCTAATATCTCATTGGGTGGAGCGGCTGATGAAATAGGGGCATCTGATAGTGATTAACTATCAGGTGTACCAATTGGGATTGGTCAGATTTCATCACTGACTGATTGGGAATGAGTAGTGAGTTGCGAGGCGAGTGATGCTGCCTGCAACTAGCGAGTTAATCTGTTGGTGAAGTGACCTGCCATAATGGGTAATAAGTCCCATTACCTAAGCAGGTTGGTAACCAATTATGGTTGGTTCACTTGGATCAAGAGGAAAATGTTAGGAACATGTTTCCAACTCTTTCCATTTGAGGTCTCGAGGATGTCCAATGACAGAATCCTAGCCAGGATGGGGAAGACCATCGCTGCCAAGACGAGGAAGGGTGATTCAATGGCAACAGCTGCCGTTTTATTGATGAGGTGTCAACTGAGGGTTAAATGGCCGAATCCCCTATAAATTCCCTAGCATTCACTATAATAAAAGAACAAGTATTACTACAAAAACAACCAGTACTATGAAAAACATTATTAGTTTTATTGTAGATTTGGTTATAGTTAGACTTTCAGCATCCAGTGTGAATTTCCATCTCAAGGATATTGTTGCAGAAGGCAATAATCGTAGACTCTCAGAGAGAAGAGTAGAGATCCGAGTGGGGATCTAGAGACAAAGGGAACCACAACTAGGGGATAGCTGCCGACTGTGTGTTGGGCTGAAGGAGACTGTCATCAGAGGATCTTGATGAAGATCGAGTGGATAGTAATAAAGGGAACGAATCCCTACAAATATGACTTGAAGTATTTAATCAGAAGTACTGGCCAAAGCATTGGGCCTGATAATAGTTCTAACTCAACTACAGATAATAGTCTCCATACTATTATCAGATAATATTCTTTACAACGTGAGGTGCACGAGGAAATCAAACCTGTGCAGTAAAAAGGTTACTGGGTTGATGACTGATAAGCAACTCCTTAAGTAAAATTTTTACACATGGTGAGCAAATAGACGTGCTGTTTCTTTAGAGATGATAGATTAAAAATATGGGAATAGCTAAAGTAAAACTTAGTAAAGTGGCCCACGATCACCATGATTACATTGAACCCATTTGAACAAAGAAACTTAATAATTAAGGTGATAGATACTGAGGTCCACAGTCCTTTTGCCTGATGAAGGAGATGTAGAAGACTATTAAAAATTGATTATCAGACTTAATCGCGCAAACTTTATGCAATTGGAGATCCAAAAAATATATCTTTGAAGATTCTCATCTAATTGAATGCTCGCTTCACCATAACAAGACACATTTTATTAACTGGGTGTTACCACTGGGGGTTATAATGATTATGGATTACCACGTTGTGAAGTTGGGGAGCAACTTAAACTATTCTCTTGAACAAAATTGTCACCTCTGTCAATGATTTTGTGGTTCTGCTTATAAAGCCGGAATTACTAGCTGGTCAAACAACTTCAGCCCCTCCAAGCAAAATGTTTTCTAATCCAGTATCTGAGAAATGAAAAGCGCCTCTGGGTCCTAGTCCACCTCAGGAATTATGGGAGGATCAATAGCTAAGATCTGGGCTAGTGGGACCGCCATAGTCAACACTAGCAAGCTTCTTCGCCGGGCTCAAGAAAGCATTATGACTCAAAAGGTCAGGGAGGACATTTAGGCCCCCTTTAACGAATTTGCATTTATAATTAATGCTACACAGGTTGCAATACATCCATTCCTGAATATTAATTAACTTTTGTGGCTTCTGGAAATACATTAATGCCTGGTGGAACATCCTGACTATTAGCTCATGCAGCGCTCCTTGAAGAAGGTACCTCCAGTGGCCAATTGACCATGCTACAGCAGCAAGCTCCTTGTCATATATGGCCCAAGATTTCTCTGAATAAGAGATCTTACACATGAACTATGTGACAAGATGTTCCACCTAAACAAGTTAATGAAGCAAAACAGCCCTTACTGCAGCCGCAGAGTCATCAAATGTCATTATAAAAACTGGGATAGGTCTTAATGCTTAGAACTGGAGGCGCTAAACACGTCCTTGATTGCATCACATGCACACTGGCACTCTTTCGCTCATATATAACTATGGTTTTCCCTGTCAGATAATGATGTGGAGATTTTAACTGGAGAGCACAGTAGAAAACTTCTTAAAGATAATGATGGTACCTAAGAAACTTTTTATCTGCTTTTGCGTGGTGGGCGTGCACAAGTTTATGGCTCTAACTTGCTGGGGTGACAGCATACCCGTCCTTTAAGGCCAGGATAACCAAAAAGGTGACCTTATCCTTTTTTCAAAACTTTACACTTTATAGACTTCACATAAAGATCAGCCTTCTGCAGCGCATCCAGAACCACATCCATGTCCTTTGCATGCTGCTCATTAGTGGGGGAGTGTATGAGGATACTGTCAATGAACGCCACTGCACAGATGAAATAAAGATCTCCCAGAACGTCATCGATCATATTGTGAAATGTGGCAGATGCAGTTTTCAGACTAAATGGAATCACACGAAACTGAGAGATCCCTTCTTATACAGATAGTAAAAGACAAAACTGAACCTCCACTAACCAGATTTGATTAAAGGCGTTAATGAGTTCAATCTCCAAACATACCTGGGATATCGCAATTTTCTTGGCTAATGGTCTGTTCAAGAGGAAGAGGTAAAGTTTTGCATGGTGATTTTATTCAATTGGTTATAGTTCATGCAAGAACGCATTGTACCATCAGCTTTTTGTGCGCAAGCAAAAGGTAATTGATGGGGAGGATTTCCAGAAAATCCAGTTCCTGAAGCATATCCTCAAACCAGATCTATAACGCCTTATCCTCTTGTTCAGTATAGGGATACAATAGGCAATTGATATCCATCAAATTTACTGTCAAACGGAAAGAAAAGTTGTACTCATAGTAGGGTGAGAGATGGATGGCTTTCTCCAAGTCAAAGATATCTTTTATGCTACAAGCGCAGGGAAAAGTCATGTGGAAGCTCTGTGGGAGAAGGGATAGAAGTGATAGAAGTTATGAAGCCCACACCCTTTCGCCTGCTAATATATATGAGAAGAAGCTTTTCCCATAACTGGGTATACTTCAAGTATAAGAAGCTAAAGATCAGATTGATATTTACCTGTTGATGGAGTCAACACTCCACGTGCAGTATATCTGGGAACTGCATATCTGGCATTGCATTAAACCGATCACAAAAGTAGAGCTTGTGTGCAGAAAAGGGTATGGGGAGCCTTACTTTATAGCAATCTGTTAAGCAGAGAATGTACATAACACTAAATAAACTCATTTCAAGTTTAAATTAAGATCTTAAGCCAATTTTATCATAAAATTAATCCCCCCGCTCCAGTATCCACAAGAGCATCAATTAAAACCTTATGGGAACTTTACTGAATTACAAGAGGCAATAAAAAATAATCACGATTCTGTTTATTGCAACATCCTGGGAAAAGACCGGCTATGAGGGTTAATCTTCATGACATCAGCAGTATATGGATCTGAAATGGGAACTAAGTCATCGGTGGGAATAATCTTTATAGTTGCAACGTGTTTCAATGCAGATAACACATGCACCAGATAGTACGCAGGTACCTGATCTCTTTAGAGTCAGACTCAACCAAAGGAATCCAGTAATCTGAACTAGGGCAGACTAGGTGTGAAGTGGGGAAACAAAATCAGATTATGACAAGAATCCCACCCTCAAAACCAAGCAAAATTACACTCTGATGAAAGAAAGATGAGCTAGCCACCTTGGCATTCTCTGAGCCACCCAACAAAGCCCATGTGGAAAACACTATTGACACACTTCCTTCCTCCACCTTTGCACACTGAAGTTTAGCACAAATGGAGGTGGCCAATGAAACTACCTGCTCTAAGGAAACCAACCGGGATTCCAAGTGGGATTTTTAATGGAAAATGATTTAAAGATTTTCAAAAAACTGCAATTAGCGCCTCTAAAGGAAGGCCTAACCAAGAGTCCGAACCAGAAAAGCTTAAATAAATGAGAGCAAACATGATGATTCAGAGCCCAAAGTGAAAACGCATAAGCGGTGGGATGATATTGACAGCAAGATTTGGAACGCTGAAGACACTAAAATAATTAAAGGAGTGGACAATACAGCTTGGTTAGCTTAATGTAGAATTTTACGCAATCAATGGCGGGCATCTCCTTCCACATCATCCAAGAGAGCTACTTTTTTGTTGGTCATCTATTAGGGAGGAGAAAGTTGCAGTATTTGGTGAGAATCAAACCTGCATTTTCTGCCAAGGCGTCTAAACTTACTTATCTACTTCTGAGGAAGGTAAGAACAAACTTAACCCCACTTTATGGTTAAACCTGGAGTTAAATCATGGAAGAAGGGAAGCTGAGTCAAAACAAACTTCACCACCACCACGCGGAAACAATCTGACTAATCTACACACAGACCATAAAAAGATCACTAAACTAAGCACTAATTGTAGGTTTATTTGCTATAAATAAACCATATCATAACTTACATCATTGAGAATGGTGGAAATAGCAGAACCTAGGGGTCAGTATATTATTAATAGCACTGGCTAATAAAATTAAGACTGGACTGCCAGTCTGGGTGAGTAGACATCAGAAAAAACAAGACAGAATATATGGGGTAAAGCCACCTAGAAACTTTTTATCTAATTATGAGGGGGAGAATGGACGGTCAGCAATGCACAAAAAACGTTACTAGTTTTCCACAAGGAGCCACGTCATGGTGGCAGTCGCTGCATAAGATCCTAAGGAGGCATCAGATTTGAGCACTACATGAGGAGTGATGAAACCTTGAGTATCAGGGGCAACGGCACTTGTGGAGGTACCTCAAATCTTGGCAAATGAGAGGGAAGCAACTCAAAATAGCAGGGTGAGATTATGACGCCACAAGGCATCCAAAATGCTGGACAAGTCTAAGTGGCTCCCATACTGGCACCCAACTCCAGCAAAGAAGGCAACAGCGTTATTACAAGGCCACTATGTCCCATTCATCATGCAGACCAGTAAACATGCAACTTTCAGTGTATTAGAACAATTTGTAACAAGAAAAATTAAAATTAGATTCTTTGGAAACCTCTTGTTTTTATTGAAAACAAAGGGTAAAATAGACTACCAACAGCACCTGTTGTGAACTGTTATCTTAATAGGTATATAAATGGGGTTTAGGGAAAGTGTGCATAAACCTTAATAGGTCAAATTACGCTCAATTATGGAGTACTAACACTAAATTGCTACTAAGTTTGATTTTTCTATGACCTTACCATCCAGATTGGTATCAATTTTTTACAAAGGGTTTTTGGTGCGATTTCACCTATCAATCTGGCAGTGATTTGTGTGATGGTTGAAAGGACGCGCTTGAGGCCAGGGCAGGTAGAGGTGGCCCCATTTAAAATGTGAATAAGGTTGGCATGTGTGAACCTGTTGGGTTCAGACTTGCCTTCTCTGGTGATGGTGAAAAGGAGGAGCAAATTAGAATCTTTGAATGATTTGAAAATTAAACTTTTCTTGGTATTGACTTACAAACATTAACAAACCTTGAACTAGATGGTGATGCCTCCTGGAAAGGTGGGAGGCCGCGAACTTACTGATGGCCATGGCTCCTAGCCGCCACCACCTCCTGACACACCTCCTCAATATTCTTTACCAACTTCTTGGTGGTAAGAAGAGGAGGCAAATAAGAAACACTAGGAGATATGCCGTCACCCACCTCTTATCAATGACATTGGCTGAATCTCCCTGGTTGGTGGGGGTAATCATTCTGTTTGGCCCCCTTCTTGGTTCTAAAAATATGGGCTTTCTAGTTATTATGCAGGGGGTGCTCCCCTGGACTTACAGCGCGCCTGAATTGTAAAATTTCAAAAGATTAGAAAATTAAATTGAGGGAGCAGACAATTAATTAAAATCATGATACATCTCCCAGACTCAGTTCATGTAATAATTTGTGAACTGACCCTCTCCTATCAAGAGCAAAGCTTAGAAATAACTAGCAACCTGAGAGAATGCCCATCCAAGAGCTTCAGTACGAAAGAAACGCTCTGCCAATCACAAACCCCCATTCTCTATTTAAAGGCCAGTGCCCTTACTTGTAAGGGTACTTTACTTTTTTGTTCTCCTACTATGTAGTTTTTAATAAGAAACATTTCCACTTACCAATCTTTTTAAGGCTTCTGTTTTTTAAAAAAGATGGTGATCAGATGCCGTATGACACAATCTTCATGATCCCAATGAAACGGCTGAGCCATAGTTAGATAGAACCTATGAGTCATCTTGATCGTGTAAGCTTGGTGCTTCAGATAGCTCCACATGAAATGTGTAGTGTTCAGCAAAATGAATTTAGGCTCCTCACGCCCTACAATAATCTCAAGGTGGCATCATATGGAGAGGACCTGGTGGAAGAGTGTAAAGAGATGTTGTGAGAAAATTGCTCCAGAGGAAAGATCATAGTTCTGTATCCTAAGAAGCTGAGGAGTAACTCAAAAGAATCACTCTTTTACTTGATTGGCCCTATCTGTTTTCCCATACATTTGTGTATTATATGCTGTAGAAGTACAGGGCTTGATTATGAGAGATTTTACTTATGCATCCTAAAACTAGTTGTAAAATTGTGGGCCACTTCTGCTCAAAATTTTTTCCAGAAGACTAAACAATAAGAGCACGAGAGTAATAAATATCCTGTTGTCTCTGCCGCCAAATGTAATTATACGGTATTGGAAGAACAACACATATCTTAGTAACCTTTTCACACCAACATCACAGCATCATAACTTTACTGGGGAAACACAATGAAATCCATTAATACTGACGTCCAGGGCCTTCTTTGTTGTAGCGGGTGGAAGAGTCCCTTACTTAATGATTGATCAGAAATAAAATAAGCGTAAGTTTTGCATCTGGCTATTCAAACTAGAGTGTCCCTGGAGGACCCATGCTAATTATATGTCCTTTTGAAGAGTTCATCACATTTTATAGATCTTTTATGGACTACTGCAAGTGAGAAGTTGTGATCTATTATAACCTGCGTGCACAGGGAAGGTATAACCCAAATTATGTCTCAAAAGAAGGTTGCCAAATGCTTTAATGAATAAAGTTCTAATTTGCAGTTTCTAGTCTCAAGTTTTCCACCAAAAATTTACCTTTGGGGAAAAATAGTTGTGCTAAGACCCATGAAAGCTTGGTTGCCTCTGGTTTCAGATCAACACAAGATACTGTGATTGAAGCCAGGGTGATTATCTTACATAGTCATAACTATGGTAAACTTAGACATTTCATCCTCTGACCTAGGATCTAAGTGGTGTTGCAGCTAGACATGTAAAAATAACGTTAAGTGAGCCCTTTATGAACTTATACTTAAAGTGGACACTATAGAGATCCCAGTAAGTACGTGTCTGGAGATGGGCCAAATTTAAGGCTTTTTGTAGTACAGCAAAAATTAATGATATGTGCGCAAAGTAATCTCATGTTACGCCCCCTTGGAGATATATCTAGTGAGTGACCAAGCTAAATATACAGGCTCTTTATTGTAAATAGCCCATGGTTATTCCGCAAAGGTGAATTTTTAAAAGAAGTAAGCCACAGGATACTCTGCCCTTTGTGCTCTTTTAGTAACACTTCTCCCACTGCGACTGCAGAGATATCACAGGCTACAATGCAGGGCTTGGATGTGTCAAATGTAACAAAAAACTGGGGCTAGAAAGAAATCTTTCTTGATCGCCTCAAACATCTTTTGACATTTATTAGAACATTTGAAGGGTATAACGCACTCATTCTTGCTAATATGTAACAAACGAGTTGAGCAGCACCAGCCATGTCACCAACCACATGACTGATAGTCCCACAGAAAACCACCCTCTCACCAGCGCCATTGCATGAATTCGAGATGCATTCACAGACTAAGGTCCCAGCAATGCTGAAAGTGAGCAGTAAGGCCTGTCCCCAAGATAGTGCCAAGAACGAGGTCAAAGCCTGGCCTAGCTCACTTACTGAGATCATTGTTTGGGTTATTTTGACCAGAAATCCTCTTATGAAATAAACTAAATTCTTAAAGCAAGCAATCCAATTTTATTGTGCTTTCTTTACTGAGAAAAAGAAACTGTATTTGCAGTAGCCATTTTCTTGTTTTTAAAGCATTCTCAAGAGTTTAAAGTATTAAACCCTAAATCAAGCTCTTGAGCAACATCAACATTGTTGCATGTGTAAGTCTCGAGTCCCACATAACAAAGATTTGGAGGACTTAAGACACCGGTTGTTTGATACACTAGATCAGTCCTTATTCTTAAATCCCCAAATCCTTACCTACAAGTTCTGTTACTAGTGGTTTTCCAGATTCGTTCAACTTTAAAAATATGACCTCTGTTTTTGTGCATGAATTCAAACTAATTTTCATGAGGTCAATGTGCGGATCAGGATGGCCCCAATCCATCACATCACCCTCTTGTAAATCCAAAAACTCCCTGATCTTCTTGGGGCAGCGTGCACACTCCTCAGATGTTTTCCAGGTTACTTACTCCACCGGATATCCCTTCCATTTTACCAGTAATTGCTGGTGACACCTGACCCCATGCTCCTTCAGGATTTTCTCAACCTCATATTCCTGGTTGTTCTCTTGTGGGTTCAGTGGTCCCAGACACTCTGGCCCCTGCCCTTGAAATCCTCAAAGTTGAGAACCATGGATAACTGGATGGGCTTTCAACCCTTTTGGGAGTTCCAATTCAAATGCCACCTTGTTAACAACCTTGATCACCCTATATGTGCCTATGAAATTCAATCCAAGTTTTGGCTTTTCACCGGTACTGCATAGACTTCACTACCACCAATACCCAATCCCTTGGAGCAAATGATGGGTCTGGCACTCTTCATCGATCTGCATACCATTTTTGCTGTGCTGTGGCACACTCCAGGTTGTTTAGCAATTTCCTTCCAATCTAATCCATTCTTCAGAATAATTCATCCACCCCCTGGCATACTCCACCGTATGATCCCCCATCCAACGCCAGATTGGATCCATGATTATCAAAAAGGTGACATTCCTGTCAATGATTAGTGGTGGTTATTGTAAGTGAACTGAGTGAGTCTAATCCATGTAACCCAGTTGTCCTGCCAGTCTGAGACATAGCATCGTAGGTATTGCTCCAATATTTGGTTTACCCTCTCTGCTTGCCCATTAGACTGTGGAAAGTATTCCAAAGCCCTACACGGGTGAATCTTTAAATTATTGAGCAGACTAGACCAGAATTTTGATATAAATTGAAGACTGCAATCTTAAATGATCTCTGCCAGTAGGCCATGAAAGGCAAATATCTCATCTGTAAAACCCTTACGGTGTCCTTGGCTGAAAATTTTGGCTACATGGGAAAAAATTGGCATATTTTGTTAACTGATTGATGACAACCATTATAACATCCTTCCCCTGGATCTTAGGTAACCCCGTAATGAAATCCACGCTGACTGACCCCCACAGATGACTTGAAATTTGGAGTGGTACTAACTTACCCGTAGGGTGCTTTTGCAAGGGCTTTGAGTGTGTGCAAACCAAGCACTCTGACACATATTTATCTTATATCTTTTTGCAGTCCAGCCCATGAATACTTCCATTGCACCAAGACAATCATCTTCACGACCCCCAGATGTCCCGCCAGCGGGTGGTCATGCGATGCCTGCAGCACTTACCACTGCAGTGATGATTTAGAACTCATATCTATAAGTCATGACATAATATTCCATTTTTTCTTCCATATGTACAATGAAGGCTGTGCCGCTGGCCCTCTGCTGTTTCCACCCATACCCATCACCCAAATAAAGACCTCTTTTGCTTTCTTCAAATTTCCCTCTCCATTTCATCCTCCTCACTCACCATCATGGCAAATTGGTCTTCCCAGGACATTGTTGCTGTGTTGTACTTCTCTAACTCAGACTTCTCATATGCTAACCCCACATCCCGGATCAATCAATCTGCTATGGTGTTAATGGCTCCTGGATGGTATTCCACTTAAAAAACATATTGAGTCAGCTCCACATGCCAATTGGCTTGGCGCTGATTCATTTTCCTGGGCACTTGGTAATATTCCAGATTCGATGGTCTCTGCATACTATGAAGAGGTGATGGGCGTACAACAAGCGGTGCTGCCACTCCTGCAGCGCTGCAACCACCGCAATCACCGCCAGTAGCTCCATGTCATATAAAGGGTAATTTGTTTCCGCAGGGATCATTTTCTGGCTGAAATAACACACCAGATGCTCTAACCCATCTTCCCCCTTTCTGTAGGAGTACCGCTCCTACTGAAAAACTTTGAGGCATTTGTTTCAACCACATAAGGTTTTCCAGGATCTATATGGGCAAGGAATGGCGCCAAAATGTTCTTTTCTTTCAGCAAGTTAAATTCCCGCTCCTCTTCTTCTCCCATATGAAAGGTACATTATGTGTTAGTCACGTAAGTGGCAAGTCTAACTTTGATAGATTCATGATGAACTGGCTGAGAAAATTCATCATCCCCAGAAAACTTCTCACACCTGTCTGATTGGTTGGAGGTTTCCATGCGCACACTGCCTAGATCTTAACTGGACATACCCTCAGGCCTTTTTTATAATCACATTCCCTAGGAACCTGACTGACTCCCAGTTAAACTCACATTTTAAAGGCTTCAGCTGTAATCCTGCCTCAGCCTAAGCCTTCAGGACCTCCTGCACATCCTGTACATGAGCCTCCTTGGAACGTGAGAACACCAGGTTTCATACATATAAGTGATACAATACTGGCTTATCAACTGGCAGAGTACTCAGTCAATAATTCATTGAAATACTGCCAGGGCATTGCGCAGCCTAAATGGCATAACTTGATAATGTAACATTCCAAGGTGGCACTTGAATGCCATGTATTGTTGGTGCTCCGGCCTCACAGGTACCTGGTTGAATGCATCACTAAATCGATCTAGGTGAAAATGTTAAATCCTGTGACCATCAGCAAGATATCTTCCATTAGCGGCATTGGGTAAGATCCAGTTCTGTGACCTCATTTAACCTCCAGTAGTCCACGCATGGCTGTAACTCTCCGTTTGTCTTAGGCTTAACAACACCAGACATACCACAGCGGATTTTGATGGCTCAATAAAACCTTTTCTCAGCATTGAACTCACGTGGTCCTCTAATTCAGCCCTGGCTCATTCATTCAATGGATAAACTTGGCATCCACGGGGAGTTTGGACCCTTCCTTAGACCAGAAAGAGAATTAATATGTCCCAGTAGGTGAAAATGGCGAAACCTTTTTTGGACCAAAGACCCCATAAAATCTCGGTATTATGCAGGTAAGACCTCTTCCTGCATGGCCATAGAGTTCAGGGCTCATCTAACTTCTAGTTTCCCATTAACAGTCTCCACTCTATCGGTGGACCCCTCCTTGGGTACAAGGCTATGGTACTATAAGGCACATCGATATGGGGTTTGAACTGAACCCATCATTGATCCCAAACACTACTGGGTGGGTCAGGTTCTCAATCGCACAAAACTGTGTCCAAAACCTGAATAGGCCCTTCTGTACCTTGACTGAAGGGCATATGCGCCACCTTGGCGCCCTTTGCAGGGCATTGACAAAAACTACCACCATTCCTTCCTGCACCTGAAGCTTCAAATGCTCAGCCAATGCCTGTTCAACGTAATTCGCTTCTGCCCCAGTATCTATCAGGGTCATTGTCCTTTCCATTCCCCCATACCTATGCAACTCTATGGGGATAAACAGTCAAGAATATAGCAAAGAAGGAAAATTTTTTTTGGATGAGGCTTTCATTTTCGAAATGGCTGATGGAAATTTCGACAAATTCCCTTAGCGCCCTCACCCTTGAACATTTCCCACGTTTCTTAAGGCTTGGTGCCCCCCTTGACTGGAATGGCTGCTTACCGGGGACTGTCCCTTTCTTCATGACATTGATTCCTCCTGCTGGTCCCATGCCAGTGCTAATTATTTTTTGACTTGAACTGTTAAAGCCACTTCCTCCCCCAGCGTCGCTTGAACCTTTGCTACTGCCAAGGCTGCCAAGAAAATCTGCCCAAAACCCCTGGAAGAACATTTTTAAGGACTGGGAATCTTTAACCTGCGCTGCCTTTGCCAGCGGATGGAAGACCTGTTCATACTCTTCTACAGAGCTATGACCCTGGCTGACTGTTAATAATGCCGACCAGGCCACATCTTTTGCTTCATCTGGACATGCTGCCTGGTTGATCAACTCCACACACTCCTCCATAGAATTTGGCAAACTCTCCTGCTCCTCAATGAGTTACTGGAACCATCCTGTCAATTCCAGGATAATGAATCTACCACCTGGGCTAGTTGGAGCGCAAGAGGGGATTGCCCCCTGTCACCTGTGCCAGCTGTGCCAGTAAACGAATCTGCGCCATTACCTGGTGAAGTTTGTCCAACGCCTCCATGGATAACGCCACTTGACCGGTAAGTGATTTAGGTTTTGCCTGGAACACTATGGTTTGCTGAGTTGTTGCCCCCCATAATTGCTCCACTTTGCGTAGCAAAAATGCCAACAAAAATCCATCATAACCACGATCAAGAGCTGTCAGTACCATTCCTCTCCATTGGTAACTACCACTTCTTGGGGCCCCCACAAGACAAAGAGAAAGGTATTTGAGTTTCATTTTATGTAACGCACATGTTATTGCCAATATTTAACAAATGAGTTGGGCAGCACCTGCCATGTTACTGACCCCATGACTGATAGTCCTGCAGAAAACCACCCTCTCACCCATGCGCCATTCCCTGAATTTGCAATGCATTCATGGACTAAGGTCCTGGCAATGCTGCAAGCAAGAGGTAAGGTTTGTCCAAGATATTGCACAAACGAGGCCAAAGCCTGGCCTAGAACACTTGCTGAGCTCATTGTTTGGGTTACATTAACAAATTTTTTTATTTATTTATTTGGGGATTGTCGACCAATTAACAAAATTCTTCTAATGAAACAAAAAAATTTTAAAGCAAGAAATCCAATTATTATTGTGTTTTTCTTACTGAGAAAAAGAAACTGTATTTGCAGTTACCATTTTCTTTTTTAAAGCATTCTCAATAGATTTAAGTATTAAACCTAAATTAAGCTCTCAAGTGACATCCACATTGTCTCATGTGAAATTCTAGAGTCCCAAATAATTAAAACTTGGAGGATTCAAGACACCAGTCATTTAATATGCTGGATCAGTCCTTGTTTTCAAATATACAAATCCTTACCTACAATTTCCATTACTTGTGGTTTTCCTGATTGGTCCAACTTCTGAAATCTGACCTCCGAATTTGTGCACAGTTTTGAGCCAATATTCACAAGGTCAATGTGTGGATCATGCTGGTCCTGCTCCATCACAAAGGGAACTTCTTCTAATTCAATGAGTGGAGGCGCGTCCAAAGAAGCGAGGGATAAGAAGAATGTCTTCAAGAAAATACTATACCAAGGAAATTCCAGAGCTGCTTCTGTGAGGTGGGTGTAGAAAAATACTGTAAGGCCTCTAGTTTGCATAGTGGGACGATGTATCCATTTTTAGGACATAGTTCCCAAGAAGATTATTTTAAACCCAAAAATGCACACTTGGAAGTTTTACAAAGTGACCTGCCATGTAAAGGCCGCCATCACAGTTTTCAAGTCTTTAGAATGCTGTTAATGGGTTAAATAGTGGGTAAGTATATTGTCAGTATAAGCGACAGCTTTTGTAAAACAGAGATTATCAAGGATATCAAGACAAGATGCTTAAAAAATTTCTGGGGCGTTTCTTTTGCCCAAAAAGCATTAACTTGAACTGAAAGATCCCACACCTAGTCTGGATGGCGGTGTGCCATTATTGCTCAGCTTTGACCCTCACTTGATTAAGGCAATAACTAGGACAAGATTTTAAAACAGCCAGGACTTTAGGGATGGCCTGGGCAATATCTTTTTTTAGTAGAAGAGCTAAAGGTAAGGCACTGTTACATTGTTTACATGGCCATAATTGGTACAGGGCCACAAGGTACATCTGCCTCCCTGGAAAAAGATGACAAAAGGCAAATGGAGAAGGCTTTTTGATGATCCATCCCTTTTCTAGCTTGTCTAACTATATGCCCAGAGCTTTGTCTCTCTCATTCATGAATGAATATAATGGCCAATTGCTTTTCACAAGATGCACTTTAACCTGGAACAAAATCACATCATAATGGGTGGGAGTCAGGTTGTCAGACTCATTTCAAAAACGTCCTTATAAAGAGCTAGTAAGTCAGAAAAATCTTGGGGGAGGTTCAAAGGGGTGGCCCAGGGAAGAGATTGAACTCAGTGTGGCTTCCAGGGTAATATTCAATCAGATGGAATTCTCCAGTGCTCCTACTAATAAGAATTAACAGGGAGTAAATATCCAAGTAAATAATCAACCTACTGGCGGCTCCACCAGCCCAGACCCATGATTACTAGGGATAATAAACAAGCCCCTCTGAAAAGTGATCATAAAAGCAGAAATCATGGATGAAGAAGCTCACTGGATGCCGGATAGTGTGGCAGGACATATAATCCAGGGATTTGATTAGTATAGGAGGGCTACCTCAGTATCCAGTACATTGATTGTGCATCGTTTTTATCATGAAGTTGCTACATCTCCGGTGTCTAGGAGAGCTTGTATTGTAGCCTCGTGTGCTCCTTTCTGAAGGTGAAGGTAAACAAAAAGTATGATTGATCTTCTTTATTGGTCACAGACAGCAAATGAGAAGCAGAAGATGGTGCGTGGCCCATAATAACGAGGTATCTTTAGTAAGTCGTGACTATGGTTTATTTTTCAATAGAGTATACATGAGATCATCTTGGTTAAAAAGTCATAGTGGGTTTGAGGGATTTATAACTATGACCTTCTCTTTTTTGCTTGCGGGGGAGAAGGGCCAGGGTTATTTGAATCATAGGAAGCTTCAAGCTCCCGAGAAATAGAAGGTGTAGGAAGTTTGGAATAGAAGGTATGTCTTTTGTATGGTTTAAATTGTCCTAATCATTCTCTGAGAGCTTCTACCAGGGCTTCTTGATATGCCATAAATTTTGAAGACTATGAGTTCATGGTCATAACTATTTCTTTTTATTCTGCAGAAAGAAAGGCATCAGTAACCAGAATTTTTTGAACCTTAGGGAGATCCAGGGCAAGGAGATACCACTGCAGTACTGGATGAACGTTACCCTGAAATATAGTTCTCCAGAAGAGCTGAGGGCGACGCAGTTAACAGAACTGATCTCACTTTGGGAGGCGGAAGCTTGAGAAGACGAGATAGCTGCCAATGAGGAAGTAATTCTCTGGATGGAGTCCAGGATCGCCGTTGGCATTAGTGATTGCTTTGTCAAACCCAAGTATAAAGGCAGAAGTCACTATCTTTGCTCAATACATCATGATATGGGTTTAAATTCTTAAATAATAATGGGCTTCGGTTTAGGGGGTGTTATAGCCTAGTAAGAAAGCAAAGTGTGCCAGTGACACTGCTATCAAAATTTGACTTGTAGGAGGGACGTTCTAGAATTCCTGTAAGATAAATAAAATATATAAACATACCATTGGTCCTCATAGCAAACTAATTGGTTGTAAGGGGGAACCGCTGGTATTTCTGTGGCAACCTCAAGGTGGGGAGACATGTAGGACAACCACTCGTTATGATATTGCAGTTGTTGGTCTTTGGTAATTGTCCCAAGGTACAATATCTTCCACCAGGTCACTGATAACCATAAAACTCATTTTTGAATATTGGATCTCAATCTGAGTTAATGAATCTCGCAAACCAAATCAGATTAAATTAGATATATAGGATGGGTGAGCTTGCTATCCATTCCTTGTTTAATAAGTTAGATTGAGCTACTGCATGGGATCAGTAAGGATTTTGGGTTGTCAGATTGGATTAAAAATGTAAACTGTGGTAAATAAGCCGACAATGGGTGCTCCAAATGATCTAGAGCCTAGGAACTCTTTATGGGTTATCCTGGAAGGCGTGATTCTTTAACAAACTGCAAGGCAAGATTAACATTTTGGTAAGCCCCTAGTTGGATGGAGTGCACTAAGCCAGTTGTGGATCTGCAGTGCAAATCTCAGGTTTGGGGATGGTTTTTTGAGCGGCGGATTTAAAGAATAATTAAGGTGCATGGTCATTAATGGCTTCCACCAGGATTCATTTTTTTAGTACTAGATGGTCCCAATTCCACCAAGATTCATCAAGTTGCTGTGTTGATGGATCAGAGTGCCCACTCAATAATCATTGGAGCCAGAACGTGGATGGTGTTATTCTTTGCCAGATAGATATAAAATATGTTTAAAATTAGAAACTGACGGAGTTTGCAGAGAGAAATTGGGAAAGCCAAATAATATTCTAAGTAAAGGCTAAAATTATAGAATGAACTAATAATAGACCCTAGGAGGTTCTATAGTCTTTGAACTTGTGGGAAAGGATGGGATCAAAGAGTGGCTTAGAACTGACCTGTGCTAGACACTCTTAGGCATTTTCCATTGGTTGAATTTGGAAGAAAAGCACAATTTAGAGAATTTAAATGATAATTTGACTTACATATAAAGGCTTTGAAAATGGATACCATAAACTGACAGCATAATTATCTCATAGATCCATATTTTATCATATTTTCCCAGATTATTGCTTTGCATAGTCCACTCCAAAAAAGAATTTGATTTAACTGGTCAATATATATTATAAATTTCTTGAATTAATTTGTCAAATCAGAGAAGTAATCTGAAATCTGTAACTTCATATTAAGTGTGAAGATTTAATTTCTCTAACATTGTAAAGAGTTTCTGCGTTTTGAGACTAATATTATACCATTATATGGGGTTGGGAGATGTCAGACCAGGCGTAGGAAAAGTATTGGGGCCCTGCTGGTTACCCCTGATCTGGGCCACCTCCCTACAGACCCCCTTAATCCTATTCACAAGGGAAGAAGTCAATAAGGGAGGTAAAGAGGAAGGATCCTTTGGGGCCAGAGCAGTGATACACCACAAATCAACAATATAATCAAGGTCGCTCAGTTGTGCCAAAGGTTTATTGGTTCTTTTAGACCCCTCTTGCCCCTGTGGGAGAATTTCTCACGGTCTATGAAATGAGGCTGGGTCTTCAGACTTACAATACATTCTATATTAAAAGTGACATGACATCTTTATATAGTAGATGGGACTTGCTTTCTTAAGAAAACTTATAAACAAAACATCACTTCAAACCATAACCATGAAGGCTACTAGAAAATGCTTGATGGATGGGGTCTTCATCATCTTTAACTCTCCAACTATTAGGGTTGAGGTCGTTGATCAGTATAAACTTGAAAAAATTTAAAAGTAAAGATTGTACTTGAGAACTAATATTTATAAAAGAGAGCTTCAAATTATTCTGTAATAATTACTAAAAGACTTGCTTGATATTCACTAGGATACAAATAGACATGCGCAAGAAGACTATTATTGTTCAAATATATTAAGCATGTTAGCTTGAAGTCTAGTATGACAATGCCCATTACCATATATATTTTTTGCATGTTTGTTACAAATTTTTTGTGGAGTCCCTTATTGTTTAAAGAAATTGTTGTACAGTAATCATCACACTTAAACTGCTCATATATTGGAAATATGGTCCGACTTTAGCCTAATATGAGGTCTACTGTCAAAAAAATCTAGAACAAAAAGTCTCTTTAACGCATTTTCAATTCTTTTAAGTGGACAGTAATTCATCATAATTGTGTTTAGGACTAATGGTCATTTCTCATAGTTACTTCCATCATACCTCTACTAATGAGTTTTGGGATGGACAAAAGCTTTTAAAGGTATCATTAATCCAACATCTAAAGTTATCTCCGCTTCTAATACTCAATTTTACGAGGAAAGTTGGTAGACTGTTTGCAATCTGACTAATCCTTTATTACCCATGTTTATAATTTGATTGGTTCTCTCAGCCTGATCCAGATCAAGATTAGATTCTATGAAGATTTAAGTCTTTTAAAAACAATGAGATGGCTTTAGCCTTAGTTTACCCAAAAAATATGTTTAGCAACTATTAAAATGACAGTATATATTCTAGCTTTCCATTCAGAAGACCTCTTTAGATAGTTAAAATATAAAAAAGTTGCAATTGAGCTTACAGCAGGGTAATATTAGCACAGGTAATGTTACACTTAAACAGGTTTGCCTGTATGAAGACATAATACATAATATAAATGTAATAGCTGGGTAGAAAAATAAACCTTTATTGATATAAAACAAATAAATCCACTTTAGGCTTTCTGGGTACTTCGAGCGCTGGATATTTGTCATAATTGTAACAGAGTTCTTCAAGTAATTGTCAATACCAAGATTTGTGTAGTCGCATTTCATCCCCTTTCCAATACCTGACTGCATTTATTTTATACCTGATCCTCTAAAAACGCAGCCTGGGAGTCAAACCTCCAACTAGCTCGTATATCTTCTAGTGGTTTCATTTATTTTCTACTATAAGGCTGTGGACAATGCTTCTAAAATTTGATGGTCATCTTTCCTGTGTCAATCACAAATTTATGGTCATCTGTCTAAAATTGGATACATCTATTAAGGGTTTGGTCAGTAAGATTTCTCACTACAATTCAACTAAATAATTCTGATGATCGCTAATTGATGAAACAGAACTGGTTTGGGGTACTGACATTAGTAATCGACCAGATGGAATTGATCTACCCAAAATCATGAGTATGTTGATTTCTAATTATAAAATGCTTAGTTTTGGTCAGAAAAGCTAGTGAGATATCTGACAGCAGATTAATGGGAATTAATCTGCTGAGAAACACAGATAGTGGGACTGGAATAGCGGTGAGGTCTATATGGCAATAGGTATTAGTGCTAAAGTTGATCTCATATGGTTAATCAAACCCAAAATTACAACACTATTCAATAATTTAACACTTACGTTAGGAAAAGGTATGCATATGCTGTAACTTGATCCTTGTTATTTTCATGGTGATACCAGTTAGAATATTAAGAGGCACATAAACTCTTGGTGTCAGGTATATTTAGTCCTGGAACTTCAAAAGTTCCACTTATGATCTGCACTGATGTTAAAATGTTATCGTTTCTAATTCCTTTGGGTATTTAAAAAATTTGTCCAATATATACTAAACATCTCTCTTATGGATTTAATTGACAAGCGCAAGAGATTCATTGCAGAATAAATAGTGTCTTTTTATGTTTTCATCCAGTTTATATGTTGATAGTTCATTTGGAATTCCAGAGGCACAAATTATCCCAATAAATTATACTTATACAACGTATAATAAAATTCCAGTATCATATTATTATGCTGTAATGATTTGGTAAAATCTTTTCTGAGTGTCATGGCACTTGAATGTATGTTAAAGTTCTTACTACTTACTCAAATAAGCTAGTTACTGTCAGGAGTTTATACTTAAAACTTTTGTGAAACCATTAAAAGAAGCTTACATTTAAGGGCCCAAAAATGAAGAAATAACATGTCATTTCTTTTTTTAATCTTGGGACTCTTGGGACTTACCATTTTATACACATAGGTCATATTTTGTGTAATCTAAACCTTTTTAACATGTTTTTTGCATAAGGTTGTATGTTTATGTATGTCCAATATTGTTCTTACCTTCGTTTTGTTTAGTAACATATTAACATATTATATTTATAGAAAAATATTATTAAGTTTGCTGAATATATACTGTATGGATTAAAAGAATTGGTAATCTTTTAAAAGTTGCTGCCTCACGCTAGAGCATTTAGCAATCAATGCATTAAAATGCTTATTTACTATTTCTCCTTTAAGTAAATATACATTAGCAGAATTTATTGAACGTTGTTATGTATAATTTCAATAGTTTATGGGCATAAAACTTAAATACTATTTATTCTCTTAAATCTAAGTGAGAAGAGCAGATATTGGGTAACAGCATGGGTCTCATGAGAGAGTATAATGTTGAGAATCTTGGCTTTATCGTTTTTGGAAGATCATCCAAGCTGATGTATTGTTTGGGTTAGGTTTGTTGTCTTCAAAATGTCACCCATATTAATTATCTCAGTTTAGCTAATACTCTTCGAAGTGTTGTTTGCCTAGATTTGCACAATAAACTATATGGTTTTTGGTTTTAAGGGAAAATACCCATCTTGTGGCAGAGGAAATAAGGTACATTGGTTATCACAAACAAAATTTGTTTTCTTTTATTTTATGGGTCTATCTCCTCCTGGAGCATTAGTGTCAAGTTGCATATCTAAGAGAAGTATTGTATTTATCCTTACCTTTGCATCATAAGGTATGGTCATTTTGTTTACCAAGTTTAGTGAGAAAATGTAATAAATATATTTTAAGGTAGTTCATCATAGTAGCTTTGAACAGAATTTAGATAGATCAGGCATCAAAGTGTTTATATACTTTAAAGGGTTAATAACTGTAATAAAGCAATTTTATTATCTATATAATAATACATTAACAACTATCAGAAATTTCGCCTTTTTTTAAAAAGTAATCTTATAATCTGAGAATGCTCTTTTTTAACAACGGATTATACACAAATTACAAATCTAGCAGTAAATCTTTCTATATTTTGTCAAGTTCTCACAGTATTGCCTCTTATACGCCATGGTAAGTTAAGTTAAGGCTTATATATTTCATCAAATAGCTAAAAATTTACCATTTAAAACAGCTTATAAAGTTGTGGCCTTAAGTTAACAAATCTACCTATCTTGACCTTCTAAGAGCGCAGAACAAATATGAGCACTTGTATATTATTTGTGTAGTCAGGTAGGTTTTTAAAAGTATGTTGATTGTATACTTCTGGCTTCAAAATGGTAACTCATGAGATGGTTGGGCAAAGAAAGGGTTATTGTCAAGCATTAAAGATATTGATTCTAAAGGCGCCATGGAATATAACTATTTTATCACTGCTACTTTTACTTGGCGGGATTCAGCTTTATTCTCAAAGAAATATCTAGTTTTAGGGTACAACTGATTCTGAAGACGTGCTCAGCATCCACAGCATTGCCATAAATAGAATCTATTTTTCACTTAGCTAATTTTATTATAATCAAAGCTAATTTCATTTTTAATATCTACAAAACTTTTTTAATCTATGCCTTAGCTTAACCTTTGCTCTGTGAAGCTTTGTCATTTTAATTTTACCAATATAATATCTAAGGGACATCATTTCTACATTACATAACTTTATAAATCAATTTAATTCACCTTGTTCTCACAGCTTAGTATACATGATATGGTAGCATTCAAAATGCTCATAAATACAATTTTCCAGGGTATTAAATTCTCAATTAAAACCATAGCTGGTAATTAAAGTATTTGCTTTTGAAGCAGTATGAATTTTAAAATTTACTACTCATGTTGATTAAACGCCTCAACTACAATTGTCCATTGTTCTAGTAAATTGCGTTTAAAACTTTTGCAATTATTTGTTATATCATTGTTTTAATATCATTAGGGCTTTGCTGCAATTCTATATTATACCATTGTTGTCTGCATTGATTCCCAAATTTAAAAAATATGCTATGTAAATTTTATAAACTAAAGATCTGCCTGGCTGTGTAATTGAGCAGCGTTTTTTTTCATAGCATCTAATCAAATACAAATATAAGAGCATTTTTGAAAGTGATCAGAGCCTGTTTATGGTCACGTATTACCTTGATACAATTTTATTATTTTTATAACCACATAGTTTTTGAGTAATATTATAGTTAGATGTGTTTAATGAGATAAAGTAAAATGATAGTATTATCTGACGAGTTTTCTAAATTAGGTGGTGTAGTGCATGACGCAGATAATATCACTAACTTAGTAATAATCCACAGTCAGTATTGAGTTCTGAGTCACTAAATTTTATTTGCTTGAACCAGTCTGACATCCTCCATTTAACTGGTACCTGAGGTAAGGCCTGGCCAGTTGTTCCAGATTCCTGATGTTAAATTGGGAGCCGTTAGAAAATTTAATTGAGCATCAATTGTTAAATCTTCATGTGCTCTTTCCTTTATCTTAATATCTCGCTTTAGCTCCCTTTTTCAACAGCACAGGTTCCTTTTATTGTGTCATTTGACTTGTTGATAATAGATTATAATGGACAGTAGTAGTATGAAGGCTACTGTAGTTGAGCTTCTGATAGCCAAGATAATTATTAGGGCCAATGCAAATCTGGTGCTTGCCCTAATCTTGAATTCGTCTGGTATTGTAGGGGCTTCTTCCCTTTTTTGTCTGGTAGAACTTAAAAGCGGTTAAGTTTAAGAGGTTCTTCTTCATTCTTGTCACACTGAGCCATGGAGATAGCAACAATATAAACAAAGAAACTTCTTGTCCTTTTACCAACTCTAATCACAAGAGCAAAAATAGTCTAATTTTAATAGTATTAAATTTTTTCCTATCTTATCTGCTTTATTATAAAAAACTGAGGGGAATTTATAGGGATTCCGGCGCACAACTTTTTTGGTTGAGACCCAATTGGTAACGGCAGCTGTCTCCAATGAATTAGTACTCTAGTTTTCTCAAAACAATGATATTCCTCATTAAATTAATTAATTTCTCTCCACTACTCAACTGAAAACTCTTCTAAGTTAAAATGAAGAATGTATCCAATGCCTTCACTGAACTTCAATTGAATTACATTAATTTGGAATGAACCTGCTTAGGCAATGGGACTCTTACTCATAAACAGCATATTGTGAACCAGTAAAGGTTAGCTTTAAAGTTACTCTATCACACGCGGCATTACTTTCCAGAAACTCATAAACATAATCAAACCTTTAGGCTAATCAAGTTATCAATAAATAAAATTGACTCCCTAATCACTTGGTTATTGCCAGGGGTCATCCCTGACGAAACACTCCTCAATCTAGAGGATCATAATCTGGCAGATTAATGTTTCACTGAGAATATCTCTCCAAACAATAGTTATCATATATGTAAACAATAGTCTCACATCCACTTGTGGGTTGAATCCCCTAGTGGACAAGCAGATTAAACATTATTTATGAAGCTGGGTATGTATGGGCTAAAATCCCAACGCATCCCCCACTTGACCAGATTATACAGTGATGAAGATTTTATGGGGGTATACGCCGCTTTAGTTCTGACTGAGTCCTCCAGCATGGGTAAAATTTGGATTGCTCTTGGTCCATCTCCATTCCTTGCTCAATGCGTCTCAGTTTTTTTTCTTCTTTGCGCATTTCCATTCAATGTCCTTTTTACTGCAACTTCTGAAGAGCGCGGTTCCCACAGCCACATGCTGTGACATCCAAGTATGAGTGATCTTGCCAATAAAAAAGTCTGGAAAGCCTATTTTCACCAGGTTAAGATTATATGACACCTCTTCATTCAAAAGATCTTCTTTAGCAGCTCCTCTAATTCTTTGTTCCCTGTATTCCCCCAAACTGGGCTTTATTTCTTAGAAGACTACTCCCAGCGAATCCAGTTTAAACCCATCCTGAATCTACCAATGTATTTGCTTCTTTCAGCGCTTCAAGACTACATGCGGCGGACCATTTTCAACCCAAGTTGGTCCTACCAATAACATAAGGGGACATTACCAGATGTTTTTTGATAATGACATAGAAATGAACTTTAGTAAAATTTCTTGCATTCTTATAATTTTTTTCTTTATGATTTTATCTTATATTTTTGTGTTTTTTCCTTAAGCTATTACTTTGCAATGGCTTAACCTATAAGTAAGTTCAGGGGTCCATCAATTTTTCCCCAAGTCTGGTTCAGCGGATCATTTCTTAACTTGACCAGCTATTGTGGTTCAGAGGTCTATCTTTAAGACTTAACCACCTCTCGTGGTTCAGCGGTCCCCTCTTGGGACTTAACCAACAATAAGACTTGATCTTTTTTTGTTACCTGGTCCTTTGGGAACATTGCACATTTTACTCCCTAGATCCAATACTTGAGATATCTTGTATGGACCCAGTTCACTACACAACCATATGTGATGATCTTTATTGTGTAGGTATCATCTGCCAACTTGGCAGTCACTTAAAATGGCCTGACCACAAAGCATTCAGCTTATTTCTTCGTCCAAAACCATGGGTGTCACAATATGAAACCTTATCACCTTCATGGTACTCTTGTATTGCTGGTTGGTTCTTGTCATTCATCAACTATAATTTAATTCTTTGCATTAAGGTGGTATTGTTATCCTACAATTGCAGTGTAATCATAACACTGGCCAGTCAGTTCAGGTATTGATCAGTACTCATCCCTGCCGCTGACTCTACAGTAGAATAAAAAAATCAGTTGTAAGGCTTCCCTTCATCCAAAAGTAATTCAAATGGTGTTTTCTTGTCACCATATGATGACTTATGCTGTAGGCAAAGGGTAATTAAACTTAAGCAAGTTCCTCAGGTGAAAGTTTTCCCCACGACCAATTTTCTTAGTATTATATCAAGTGTTCCATTAACTCATTCCACCATTCCATTATTTTTGTCTATATGGAACTGATACTCCTCTCCTTATCCCCATCATTCAGTTAAGCCTAAAATTACATAGGAGGTAAAGTTAGTTCCATTATCACTCAGATACTTGAGTTCATCTGTTCTGGTATATCACTTGATCTAAAATGAACTTCTCTGTTATAACAGCATTTACTTTGCTCAAAACATGGGGCTTGACCTATCTAGTTAGATGATCTATTGCACTATGATGTATTTCTCGCCTCCTGTACTGACACTCAGGGGTCCCATCACGTCTATGGCCACAGTGTGCCACACGAATACAGGGCGTACTATCCTGTTTCATCTATTTTCTTATGTGGTTTGTGGAGCTGGCATTCAGCACAACAGGCCAGGTAGTTGGTGACATTATAGTTGATTTTTTTCCAGTATTAGTACTATTTAATATGGTCCATGGTTTTCCTCAGGCCACCATGACCATTTCCTTTATGTGTAGCTCAGATTATTTCCACTTGTTCTGATGGCTTTGGGAATAAAACCCGAATTCCATTTATTTATTTTAATAAAAGTCCATTTTCCATCTCAGAGTTATCATTGCTTTCTTTAGTGCACTTTGATTTTATATAGGGTTTGTCCCCAACATTGCCTTTAATCAAATTTTGAAATAATTCATCTGCTTGATAATAAACAACTTTGACTTTAGGCAATCTTGATAATTTGTCAGCATAATGATGCGCTGCTCTGGCCCATTCTAGTATCTTGAAATCATAGACTTGTAATTATAAATCCCATTGGGACAGTCTCCCTTCTAGTTCCTAGGGTTATGGAGTAAGCATAAAGATGAGTGATCTGTCACCACTTTGAAGTGCGTTCCATGGATGTACACTCAGAATTGCTTGCACACATGATTATGGCGAGGCATTTACGCTCCATCAAGGTATAATTTTGCTCTACTGGTATTAGTGTTAGACTCATATAGGCTATCATATTCTCTTCCCCGTCTTCATCCACTTAGCTCAAAATAGCTCTAATTGCCATCAATAATGCATCAGTTTGGATAAAGAATATCCAATAAAAATTTGGGTACTTTAAGACAGGACTGGTCAAAGATCAGAATAATTCATTTAATGACTCTTGGGCTTCTTTGTTCCACACAAATCCTTTTTTCAGATTCTTTAGCAAGCGGAATAAAGGCTTCTGTTTTTCTGCAAAATCCTTTATGCATCGATGATAGTAGCTGACCATTCCAAGAAATACCTGGATATCCTAAACACGTTTTGGGATTGACATCTGTTCAATTCCCATAATCTTCTGCTGCTGGGGTTGCATCCCGTTGGAGGCAAAACAAACCCCTTTATCAAGCTCCTTCTTCAAAAAAATGACATTTTTTGGCTTGTTTTATAACTATGTGTTGCCAACTGCTAAATTACTTTCTTTTAATTGCCTTTAGATGTTCCATGAAGGTCCTGCTGAATATATTTATATCATCATATATATTAAGACACAGGATAGCTTTAGCTCACTAAGGTTAAAGTACATTGCTCTCAGGAATGTGGCTGGCGTGTTAAAAGTCCCTAGGGCATTCAGGTAGTCTGGTAAAGTCCCTGTGCAATAATGATCACAAGTTTTTCTTGGTCCTCTGCCAAATCAATTTTCTAATATTCTATAATTGAGTTCATCGCCAAATGTATTTGGCATCCCTCAGGCGATTGAGTGCATCTTTGATCCCTGGAAGTGAATAAGAATCCTTCTTATTGATTTTGTTCAATTGGTGATAATTAATCACTACTCAATTTGATTCTTACTTCTTTTTCAGTATTGAGGATTGGAATCGCCTAGGGACTCATGATAAAACAAGGAGCCCATGCTTAAATAGCTTGCTGAATATTTTTGCTAACTACAGCTTCAGCAGCTCTAGACCTTCAAACAGGTCTCATTCTTATTTGGAAAATATCCTCAAGTGTTGAGCTTGTGGATCACGTTCTTTGCGAATCCCAAGTCAAGGTCATTTTGGGCAAATATCTTCTGATACATCTTAAATAGTCAGAGCACTTCTTCTTTCTGCTATTAAGAAAAACCAGACAGTTGATCTTAAACTACTAGAATGTTAACACTTTTGGCAGTTTCTGTTACCAATCTTATTTCAGATAGCATTCAGAAATCATTAATTTTCTAATCTCTGCCATTGAGATTAAATGTAGAAATGTGACAACTTAATTTTTACTATCTTCATTGGTTTCTTTCCTAGATTCGCCAGTAGCACGTTTATTTCTCCGTGTCTCAGCATAATTATCCCTGGTGCTACACATAATCTGATTCTTATTTTCTTTATGGGTTAACAACTTCTATATATAGTTGCTCTGGGATTTTGAGTTTTAACCCTGTCAACAATTATTTGCATTCCAGGCGGTATAGTATTTTTCTTTTCAGTGCTCAAGGGTATACCATAATCTTCTAATATCTCTTTGGCATTTCTTGCCATTTTTTACAACCAACTTATACTAGATAAAAATTATGCCTTCAATGTAAATCAAGTCTCCAAAATTGTTCTTCTTAGTCAGCAGCGATTCTTCTTTTCACTGTTATACCAAGAGCAGGGTCTGCTTCAGAATAGTCAGGTTATTATCCTTAATATTACATTTCACTCCATATTTTCTAAGGAACTCCATCCCAATGAGTATATTGTAATTTTGATTTTCCAACATGATGGCGGGAGCTGATACACAAGCGGGCTAAAGAATAGTGGCAGCGCACTTTAGGCTCTTCAGGAAATTGTCATGTCTGATCCAGCCATTCCGCTTTCCTTCCAGTGTTCTAGGTCTGACAAAATTTTCATTATTTTCACCAGTTCTTCTTAAATGATGTTGATGGGCGTTCCACTGCTGATGATCGCCCTTATTCTCACTAGTTTAACTATGTTATCCACATAGTTACATTCAAAATATTGCTTTAGGGTAATTACTAAATGAATGGCGGTGGTATTTGTTGAATTGAGGAAATGAATTAGTTGTGCGGATAAATCAGGGAAATATTCATTGATTGCACTAATTAAAAGGATAAGTTAGATTCATCTAATCTCGCCTTAAGTGACCCTCCTAGTTCTAAGTAAATCTAACTTTGCCCACTTGCTGATGAGCATATGGTCAAGCCACTTCCTTCATAATTTTGGGGTCAATTTCCTTCTTTTGGCTTGATTAATGGCGTTCACTTCCATATGAACAATCTGATATAATGGGTCAGTCATACACCTTATATAAAGAATTGGTGATGTCTATATCATCATTCATAATATCAGGGGAACAGGATAAACCGTGGTGCCAGATTGTTCCATCTCTAGACTGCGGGACATTTTCCTAACTCCTGACTGATTTCTTTCTTTTTTTAATGGACTAAGATGACCTGCTCCTTAGGTTTCTTACTCCAACATTTAGCAGCTACGTGTCCAGGTTTACCATACTGGTGGAAGCAGACTGCATCTTGTCCACTCAAATTGGTACTTTAGGATTGTTCCCCAACATGATTTTATTTAGTTGCTCCTTATTCATCTCAGTAAGTTTTACATTATTTTGAGCTCAGTATGGATCACTTTGAATGCATTGTTTAAGTCTTCAAAAATGGCTCCCAACGTCTTCAAATGATCCACCATTTAAGATATGGACATTTATGTCACTAATGCTGAAGCCATTGTTTGACCTATCACAATAGGTCCATAATGCTTCTTACATCACGATTAGGGCGTCAAAACCCATTAACACTTTTTCACTGGACAGGTTCTTTGACTCCTGGTATATTTTGGTTCGTGAAAGTACTAGGGTCTCATCTTTTCAAAATTAGAATACTCATAGATTCCTTCTTGCTTTTAGACATCCACGTAGGGCATCCAAATCTTATCATAATAGCTTCCTTGGCCTCCTGATAAGACCAATTGTCCCCATTTAGATGGGGTAACACCAAATTCTGACAATTGCTGTTCAGGAATCTCAGGACAGTAATTGCTTTTGTCAGTCTACTGAAACCAGACATCATTACCTCAAATAATCAGAAAAATGTAAGGGCGTTATCACAATGGAACGTGGGTAATTTTGGTGTGCTTCAAAAATTCAGCTGTGGCTCCAATAGCAGGTAATTCCTGCTTAATGACCTATTGACCATGGGAGTAAAATTGGGGGGTCCTCTCTGAAATTGCTCCAAATGACCCAGGCATATTTCTGGGTGGATTAATCTTCCTAACTGGTGTTTCAGGCTTTTTGTTAGCTTTTTCTTCCCTATTTGTGCACAATCGCATTTATTATCCTCCAGTTCTTCTGATCACTTCAGTTGTTGTGAATCTCTTCAGTAAGCTGGCATATGTGTTCCCAATCTGCCTCTTACTCAGTTTCCTAAGATAAAATTTCTTTGATTAGTTCACCCTCATTGCGCTTCAAGGAGTTTATTTCACAGAGGTCATTGTTTTTTTTTCCAATTTTTTACCTCTTCCTTGGCCTTTGTCAACCATTCTTCCAATGCAGTGAAGTCAGCTTGTGACACTGAGTTGAGCGCATTCTTGTTTATGGTTTCAAATTCCATCTTAAGCTTGCATAATTCGTTCTTATAAGACATATCTGATACATCTTCTTGTTAAATTTGGCTAAACTCAACTACCCCCTTGTAGTGAGCACAAGATATAAAATTTAGGGGCTGTTAGTGGCTTAATCGAATACCAAGCATTAATTCTTTGAGGCTTGTTTTCTCTTCCTGGATAATAGCTCACTTTGGCTCCCTTGTTCAATTGCACAGGTTCCTTGTATGTGCGTTGTTTGACTTGTTGATAATAGATTATAATGGACATTAGTAGTATGAAGACTACTCTAGTTGAGCTCCTGATAGCCAAGATAGTTATTAGGGCCAACACTAACCTGAGGCTTGTCCTAGTCTTGAATTCTTCTGGTATTGTAGGTGCTGCACCCTATTTTGTCTTGTAGAACCTAACCTAGGTTAAGGTTCAGAGGTTCTTTTTCCTTCTTGTTGCACCAAGTCCATGGTAAATGCAACAATATAGACAAAGAACCTTCTTGTCTTTCCAACAACTCTAATCACAAGAGCAAAAACAGTCAAATTATAAAGGTAATGAAATTTTCTTAACTTATATGCTTTATAATAAAAACTCAAGGAGGTTTCATAGGAAATTCAGCGCACAACTCTTTGGTTGGTGTCCCAATTGAGAACGGCAGCTGTTGCCAATGAATTAATACTCCATGGTCTCTCAAAACAATGATCTTCCTCATTGAATTAATTGGTTTATCTTCACTACTCAACAGCAAACTCTTCTGAGTTGAAATGAAGAATGTGTCTAACGCCTTCACTGAACTCCCATCAAGTTATCCATATTTGAAAACAACCTGCTTAGAAAATGGTAAACTTAACCATGAATAGCAAACTGTGATCTAGAGGATTGTTGATTTGAAAGATACGCCATTAAAGATGTCATTACTTGCCAGCAACTCAAAAACCTAATTGAAACCTAAAAAGCTATTAAGTCATCAATGTGGAACTTGACTCCATAAGCACATATTTTTTTAGGATTATCTCCAAAAAAACACTCATCAATCTGGAAGATCACAATCTGGAGGATCAATAAATATTCGTTAAATTACTTCTCTGAACAATAATTATCATATATGAAATCAAAAAACTCTCAAATCCACGAGTGGGATAAATCCCCTTTGTGGACAAGTATAACAAACATAATTGATGAAGTTGCTAGAATGTGGGTAAAAATCACAAGACCTGATATGCAACGTTATCATGAAAAGATAATAAGATCATTGTTTTGGAGTATTTTATTATGTTTTTTACAATATTTTCATGTTTTATCTTATTTAATTCCAAATAATAACAATTCACATGTAATTTGCCAGGCCTTAAATATTTAAAAAACTATTAAAATATGAAGTCTCTTATAAAAGTAACAACTTGTAGCATCTGCACCAGCAATTCCTTTATTCAATTCTAGATTTAGATGATCAGCTTTTTAGAAGTGATTGATCTTTAAATAGAGCAAGATGCACTAAAATGGTCCATTTCTAACTTTAGTTTTTAATTTTACTAGTATATATGAGATTTTTCCTACTTCTAATGACTCTATATGTATTCTAATACAAAATATTATCTTAATATAAATATATAGGCTAATATACAATATTGACGGTAAAATTTAGATAAAAATTTAATTATATTGCCCTATACATCAGGTCAATTTTCTAATCTAAAAGTAGCTCAGATCTTTTAGGTTAAAGTCACATATAATAAAGTTCCTCTTTGCTCACTGTATCCTCTTTTCATTTACCTCTATCATGGATTTTTCAGATATTTTTAGATAATAAAGTTTCCAAAACATATTGCAAATATAATTGTAATTCAAAGCTTATAATATTAGGGCTCTCTCACTTAATAGTATAGTATTATATCTTATTATTTACACTACTACTAGTCTCAGCTATTCCAAACTATATCCTTAAGGCAATAAGACTAATATCCATAGATGTTTAAGACCATTCACCCTATACTTTAAAAATAAACTTGAGCCAAATGGCTGGTCTATGCTTTGAAAATTAAGTCTTTCTAAGTTATGTATAACACAATTAGTTATTTTAATATAGGATAACTTCTTGAAGTTTTGGCTTTTAAAAAGCAAGGCATACTAGATTTAAGACAAGTGACATTAAGATTTAAAGCATGTAAAATAATTTAGGTACTATAATCACAGGCAACATATAGAGTCATGATATTAGAAGAATATAGATGACTTTATCTATAAAGGATAAAAGTATGATCATATAATAAGCCCTGTTTTAGCAAAGGTAAATTTTATGTACTTTGTCCAAACTTAAAAAGTTATTAGGTACATGTATTCTATAAGGTTCATCTATATAGTTGATTATCTATGAGAAAATAAAACAAAATAATCTTTATATAGTTAAAATTAATTATTATAATATAAATATGATATTTATAGTTTGTTTTTTAAACTAATGTTTATTAATTATTCCAAGTAACAACTAGTTATAAATTATATTTCCTAAAATTTATACTAAATATTAGCGCATTTTTACGTAGGCATATTTCTTATTAATTGTGCTTTTATAGTTTAGGAAATATAAATTTATCATCATTTAGTCACTAATCAGGGATAAGTAATAGACATAATCCTCTTTAACCTCTTAAATCTAAATGCAGCAATGAAGGGGTGTATGGCTTAAGATGCTCAGATGTTCGATTTTAATTACAGTATAAAATGACCTTATATCATATTCAAAAACTAAATAAGATGGTCCAGGACTATCATCTAATAAGCAATAATAGCTATGTATTAACAAAGATATCTCTGGGTTTTTACATGCGTTATCTTTAGTATAGACAAAAATGATACATTATAAAGCAGTATGCTAAAGCTAACAAACTGCTTCCCTAGTAACAGTGATTATAACATATAAGCTCACCAAAAAAACCTTAGAAGATTTAATTAAAGCCTAAAGAAGAAGAATTTGCTATACCACAGCGTTCTATTGTATAATACACCAAGTTGAGCCAAGGTATAGAACTAGGTCAGTAGACACCAGCATCCCCATAATTATAACGTACTTATGAGGATTTATAATGTATGTGGTAATGGAGAACTTATAACTACTGAACATCATAATTTATTTGGAGATCAATTGCAGATGGATTAAATTAATATAGCACAGTTGTTAACTTTTAATAACCACTGACTTTTCCTTATTTGTAATAGATTAAGAAGTGACCATTATAATCCTTAAAATAGAATTAAAAAGATTTTAGATTTCCTATATGTTTTTTTAGAAAAACGACCCAAATCAAGTTCATTCACTACATGCCTTGAGAAGTGCCCCTTACTTCACCAGCTTTAAAAGGCTGTACAGTAGAGCTACCTATCCTAAAAATTGTAAAGGACGCAGATATAACAAGCTAGAAACACAATTAAAGTCTTTAGTATCCAGATATGCAATAATAGTTCACCAGTGTAGAACCTAGGCTAGCTATAAAGTGATACACCAATATCCCCTGAACAATGCAAAGAATCAAAGAAAGTAAACAATTTATAAAAATAGTCAAGAATCACTAAATAAAAAAACAAAAAGATGGGAGCTAAGGTAAGAAGCTGAAAGGTACAGCCTTAAGCAGAAGTAACCCACCTCTACAGCATGACCTATCCCAATGACCCCCAGGAAACTCCAGAATAGGATTCTATACCCATCAGACGACAATTTATGGCACACAATCTATCAAGTTAGTTAGGCCACATGATGTCCTGTCATCTAACATGAACCTAATTATCTAATCAAGCAAATTCTCATCCTTGGATAAAATGGTGGACAATAATGTAATCATACTGAAATTAATCAATATGGTATCAAGTACCTCAAAATCAAAACAAACGCCACACACTTTTTGAATTAATTTAAGAGAGCAATGAAGTGAATTAAATACAGGCGAGCAAATACATTTGCTTCCCAGAGCCAAAAGTCTTTGGAACGTCATAGTAGGAGTTCTGACATTCTATTATTATGGACTTTGCACATTGCAGAATTCTCATACAAATAGTTTTTTGTAATGAAACAAGTAGTTTCTTATAAGCCCACCAGGGGTTCTACTTTCTCTACAAGAATGTTAGTTTCTCTCTAAGTAGTCAAATAATTGTCCAGTAACTTCCTTACAAACTACACATCATGGAATAATATTTACGGTTGTATAGCCATCATCATCCAAAAAAATTTTAGCATTAACTTTTGAATCTAGGCTGTTATTCTGCCCCAATTTGGGAAAGTCATTCATATAAAGTTACATAAATCTACGCTCTTGTTTTAACAGAGTAGTTTAATGTCAGAAAATCAGGCTTTTGATGCTCGCTGGTGCTGGTTGCACCTGAATTTGACAATGTTTTTCAGGAGAGGTAATACTCTCAACTGTGGGAATAAAGGATTTTAGGAGGGTTTTATACCATTTATAATAAAATAATAGAATTTAATAAATACTATTTAAAATTACCTTTATAAATCTTTTATTAGTGATATCTGAGTGGTCAAGAAGCAAACCCTACCAATATCTTGGTGCTTAGGATCTAGTTGTGTTGAGGCCAAAACTCAGATTAGGCTGTGAATGTCAAAATTAGAGAATATTAGGATTCAGCCTATAGGAGCTCTTGAGACTTGCCTCACTTTGATGGAACAGCTGATGGAGGGCGATGGCAGGTAGGATAAATCTGTGCGGTAAGGTTTTAATACATTTTACCCAATCATTGGGTGGGAAAATATTTGCACTTTGCAGGACCCTCTCCAACCCTATAAAAGGGGCCAGTCTCAACAGTGTAGGTTGACTAAAGTAGTTGTAAGACGGGGAGGGACCTATAAATGGCTCCCTTGATTCCGCCGATGCTTCAGAAAAATCTGCCATCCAAACTCATAATATTTGCCTAAGAAGTATTAATAAAGTTATCACCCCAATTTGAGGGGTTCACTGAGAGTTGCGCAGGGACTTTTGGCCTATTTTATTGTTATTGAAATTAAAAAGCTCTTCTCATAATACCAGACTTGCAATTGTCTGACATTACCCCCTTCAAGTGTGTTAGGGGGTAATAAAGGCGTAAGAACTGGCCATGGACCCAGTTGATGGTAACTCCAGAAGCAAGGGATTTGATGGAGTATTCATCTCCTCGCTTATATGTGATTATTAGTGGTCTATCCTAGATATACATGAGCTTATCACTCCTAGGAGTGATCCAACTGTGGTAATCCAGTACCAAGCTTGTTACTTGGAAGGATGGAAGCGGGGCCCAGCTCCCATAAGCAGCTTGACCTTCTTTAGTTACAGTATTTGCAAAGTTAGTCATAGCCTCAGACTGTGATTGGATAATTTCGCTGGTCCAACTTTTTCATGGCTTTTTCAGGGTCAATCCTGTCTAAGAAAATACCTTTGGCTAATAAAGCTGGTTTTCTAAGTTATTTCCCATATATCACACGGAAAGGGGACATTCTAAGGATACAATGGTAACTAATGTGATAGGCCATGAGCGCACTGGGTAAGTAGAGAAACTAGTGAAGAGGGTCTGAGCTGGCCATTTTCCAGAGTATAGAAGCCAAGATTCCATTAGCTCTTTCTATGGAGCCATTTGTGGATGGGTTATAGGGGGCTGACTAAGGTTTTTGTGTCCCCTTGTAGCTGGCAAAGAACATTACCCCTCTGGAAGTGAAGTTTTCCCATGGTCATAAAGAAGGATCTGGGGGCAACCATGCGCGTGAAGATATATTGATGCAATGAGGTAGCCGTGGCTTTGGCAGTCTGAGCGGGGAGATCCACAGCTTCAACCCATTTTGGTATAAATGATAAATTTCAACTAAGGCATAACTATTGCTTCCAGTAGTCTGAGGGAGAAGACCTACCACATCCAAGCTTATGGTATGGAAGGGTTGTTTGGGCGTCGTAGTTTGGTACTGATAACAGGTCTTGAAGCTGAATTGTTTTTGCAGGTCAGATAGGCATCCAGGACTTCAGCTATATTTTCCATAATGCCCTCCTGATAATACTGATCTTTAAACCACTCAGTTTTTTCAGACTCTGCTATGGTCTATGATAATGTGAGAATCCATGATCACAGGTACTCTCTATGACGTTTGGAGATAGGGCAACCAGTTTACTCCTACATTCTTGTATAACTTACCACTTTCCACCTTGTTGCGGGAGTGCTGAGCTAGCATCTTATGTACTGGTTCGTTTTCATCAGCCCATGCGTCAGGAGTCATTAAGAGGTCATCTAACCTCTCAGCTTCACTATTATCTAAGTGAAAAATGGGCAGCCGCGTCAACCCATCTACGTTCATGTGGCAAGTTCCCGCCCAGTGCTCAATTGTTGTACCATAATACTGTAGCTTCAATGCCCAATGAGCCAACTGTCCCGTGGAAACTTTCATATTCTGCACCCACTTCAAGGAGGCGTGGTTAGGAACAACATTGAAAGAAGTCCCATATTGGAAAAGGCAATAGTACTTTACAGTAAGAAAGACAGACAGGCACTCCTTCTCAGTGACACTATAGTTGCGTTCAGCTTTGGATAGCATCTTGTTGAATTAGGACATGGGATGATTGACCTCATGCTCATCCAATTGAGCCAAGGTGGCTCCAAAAGCATAGTCAGAGGCATCTGTGAACAACATAAAGGGCTTTTCATAGTCAGGGTGGCAAAGAATTGACCTTTATTGCAGCAACTTATTCAGGGTCTCAAATGCGGCTTTTTGTTCAGCACCCCTATGGAACGGAGTATTCTTAGCCAAGAGACATATAAGGGACTCACTAAGATGGGAGAATTTGGTGATGAATTGATGGTAACACCCCATTATGCCCAAGAATACCTGTATGTCACAAAGGGTTATTGTATCAGGCATTTAAGATGTCGCTTCCACCTTTCCTTGAAGGGGTTAGATCCCATCTGATAAATAGTGTGCCCAGGGAAATCAAACTTCTTCTGGAAGAAAGTACTTTTGGAGGGCTTAAGCTTGATGTTAGATGTCTGCAACCATTGAAACACTTCTTTTAAGTGAGTGAGGTGCTTGTTAAAGGTCTTAGAGAAGACTGTGATATCATATAGATAGACAATCACACAGCTCTGCTTGAAATCCTGAAGAATATGATTAATCGCCTGCTGAAAAGTGACAGTCATATTGCATAACCCCTGAGGTAAAAGAGTGGGTTGGAATAGGCCCTTGCTACAGATAAGGGCACACCTCTCATTATCCTAAGGAGAAAGGTCCATCTGACAATACCCACTAGCCAGGTATATGGCATAAAAGAACTTGGACCCAGAGAGTTGGGCCAGAGCATCATCATTATGAGGTATATTGGTAACTATCCTTCTTGTTGAGGCTGTTCATCTTATTTATTTATTCATTTGAGGCAAGCCAACCAGGGATGGTCATTATCAAAAGAGAGAAAGAAAAAAATATTGACATGAAACCTGTGCAGGGTCACTCATTTGGAAAATGTTTTCCACCTCAGATTGGGACTCGGATTTTTCTGGGTATGTCATGGGTAAGGTTTTCAGGTTTTTAGACCTACTAACCGCCAATAGCTTCCTTTGGATGGCACCATAATTGATGTGCAAAGGGAAGGAATAGAACCTGCAACCTTCAAATTGGTAGCCATATGCCCTAATGACTCACCTTCCACCCCTAGGTTGTTCAGCTTATGGTAGTCCATAACTACCTGATGACCTCTATTTACTTCTTTATAAATAGAAGAGGGGACGTACAAAGGCTTTGGGATAGCAATATTAACCCAGCGTCTAGTAGCTGTTTGAGCTCAGTTCAAATTTGTAGTTTCTCAACTTTTTTTGTGATAAGGTTTGGATTGGATGGGATGAGCATCCCCATCGTCAATAGTGTGAGTCCAACCCTTCATATTCCCAGAGTCGGTATTGGAGGTAGAGATGTTGCTATAGTTCTTGAGTAGAGTGTGGACCTTGTCAAGCTCTGTTGGAGTTAGTTCCTCAGAGATATGAATTGTAGGCAAATACATATTGACAGGTCAATGGGCAAGTCCATATCTGCCATAAACCCAATACAGTGGAAACGCTTAATGTCCTCAAAGGTATCAACAGGCCCCTTCCGATCACCTGGTGCCTTTTTATGACCAGATCCTTTGGGGTAAGATTCCCCAGCAGGAGATTGATGGGTCGCTGATAGTCTGGGTCCAATACACTTGGCAATACTCTGGGCTCTAAGGAATTAACACCCCTCAACGCTGGTTATATGCAATAAGCAGTTGTGGGGGATTTATAGGGTAATCTTCGTGCCATTACCCTTTTGTTCACCTGCCTTAATTACTACTTCTTTGGAGGCATATAAAAAGATACTCTCAAGGGCGTCCACGGATTTAGGCAGCTTCTTTGTATTCCAGCCTGTTGTTGTGTAGTGTATTGGTAAGGCCAAATAGGGATACTCAAGGGTGCAAGCGTATTCTTTTTATTAAGCTCTTCATTGGTCAGAATTAGAGGAATCTCGTAGTTAAGCAGGGAGAGATATCCCTGCTTCAAGTTAATAACCCCTTCAAAATCAAGCATAAACTGGGTACCATTGAGTTGATCATAAGTATTGTTGGCCAAGGCAACCGCTGGGGCCAATAAAATGAGCTTCCAAAAACGAATGGGCAGAGAACAATAGGCTCCAATGGCGCGAGTATTGTTTGGCTCTGAAGTCCTAAACTATTGATTATAGTTGGGGTCAGGGGCCAACTTATTTTTATTAATGAGATTTGCTGATACAACGTCCACTGGGGACTCAGTGTTGAGGATAGCCCTAACCTGCACTCCATTAAAGACGACCTCCACTTTAGTTAAAGTTCCACCCAAGTTGGGGGAAATAGTGAGGACCTTTTTAGATGAAGAGTAGAGGCAAGTCTTTTGGCCATTTCAGGGTATTTTCTTGGATAGTTTGCAGGATATGAACATTCTGAGTGGATTAAATCAGTGCGGCAATGAGCTGGTCAGCGTCACTGGAAGTGTCAATAATTCTAAAACAACTCAACGCTTGACTGAGATAAAATTGACGAAAACCTAGTAATATCCATTCTCTCTAGGATTAACCTTCCAGGTACCTCCACTTTAACAGGGGCTCTTAAAAAATAATGGATAACATCTTCACAACTCCCTTTAGATTAATCATCAGAGGGGTTACAATGCACATCAGGTAGACCATAGGTTGTGAGGTTGGTTTTGGGCTTCCTTTGTTGCAGGAGAGACCGTGGGGCGCACATCTACCCTATTAGCCTTTGGTGAGGGTTGAAATAATCATAGCTCGATTTACAACCTTCAAAGTAGGGGTTTGTGCTGCCCCATGGCTACTGGTTTTAGTTGAAAGATGGCCTGAGGAGAAGTTGAGGGAGATAAAGGTACTTTGTGGACAGACGGTACTATGGAACCATTTGGGAAGGCAGCCCTGGAGAGATAGAGAAGCAAGGCAAAGGGACGGCTTCCTTCACCAACGGGCTTTTTTGCGCGGAAGATGGAGGGGAGCACTGCCCTGTCACGGCCATTATCCTATAGCTATCTTTATGATATGAGTAACCTTTTTTGAGATGGCAACTCCACTGGAGCATGTTTCCAGGGGGAGACAGCCATTAAAGAGGCTAGAGTGATCGGAGAAGATGCTTGCTTCAGAGCTCCTTGCATAGTGTCAAGTCCATAGATGTCAGCCACCACTAGCAGAGCCTCTTTGATATCCCGTACATCTTTTAAGGTTAGCTTGACTGAAGAGATATGAAGCGCCAAAGAGGGGTGATGCGTTAAACCAGCCAAAATAGCAGCAACGGCGTCATCTAGAGGTAGCATCTATGAAAGCAACAGAGGTTGAGCTTCACTATATTGTTGCTCAACAAAAGAAGGGATCAATTCTTCCTCTTGTAGACTAAGGCACAAAAGGCCTGTTTTCGCCTTTCTAAACTCTGTGTGAAGCCAAAGTTGTCAATGAGGACTTGCTTAATCTCTGCCCAAGTGCTGAGGGTGGCCTTGGTGGGAACCATTATCTCCTGAGCCACATGACTCAAGCAGGGGAGGATGTACTGGATTTGCTGCTGGTCAGATGATCCATCCATAAATTTATACACAAGCAAGAAAGAGGCAATATTACCCCTACCAGGGGTAAACTTATCTTGGAGAAGGGATTTATGGATGGTAGGGGAACCCCATAAAGGCCTTGGGAAGAGTGCTGCTCAAGCCTTTTAAGGCTAGACAACGCACTGGCTAGCTGTAGTTATAAAGCTGCTAACCTAGGTTCAGGTACAGTTGACATTTCTTTTTTAAAATAGGAATTTGTGGTTTACAGGGACCCTTTTAGTGAGCACCACTTTTTCAAAACTTAGTCTTTTTGAAGCTCGCTGGTGCTGGTTGCACCTGAATTTGTAAATATTTTGTAGGAGAAGTAATACTCTCAACTGCAGGAATAAAGGTTTTTAGGAAGGTTTTATACCACTTATAATAAATATCAGAATTTAATAAATACTAAATAAACTTTTTTACAAGTTTTTTATTAGTGATATCTGAGGGGTCAAGTAGCTATCCCTAACTATATCTTGGCGCTTAGTATTTAATTGTGTCAAGGCTCAAAGCTCAGATTAGGCTATGAATGCCCAAATTAGGGAATATGGGGATTTGACCTATTGTAACTTTTGAGACTCACCTTAATTTAATGGAATCACCAATGGAGGGTTATGGCAGGTAGGATAAATCCGTAAGGTAAGGTTTAAATATATTTTACCCAAACATTGGATGGGAAAATATTTGCACTTTGCAGGACCCCCTCCAACCCTATAAAAGGGGGTGGTCGCAGAGTAGGTGCTTGGACAAAGTTAGGAAGGGGATGGAGCGGACCCTTGGAACAACTCCCCTTATTTGGCCATATGTTCGGTGTAACCCTACTACTAGCTATAGGGCAATTCAGCTGAGATTAATGCAGTAGTATTACCTAATTAGTGGGGTTCCACCACAAATCAACCAAGTCTATTTTCGGCCAATACTATCCTTATTGAATCCTAAATCACTTTTAATAAAATATTGGACTTGAGATTGTCTAACATTTGGTATAAACCTTTCTTAGGTTATAGCTAAAAAAGAGCGTTTCAATTGTTGTTAAAAAATAAAAATGACATATGGCTAAATGACACAAAACAACCAGTATTGAACCAATTAGATGAAAATAATGATAGCAGTTAGAAATAAGAGCTAAACCTCCAGAGGATATATATTAAAATGTGATACACCATCAAATTATCAAAGGATGATTATGCATTGTTAATAATCTCAATGAAAGCGAATGCTTAAAGCCATAAAGGTACATGGTGGAGCATTTTCAACTAACGAAATATGCCTGGCATATAATAGTATGGTAATTTCAGCATCCAATTGCAGCAAAAAGTTGATCAAAAGAAATAAAAACTCTTTAAAATTTTTGTTCTGATTCAATATGATAATTAAATAATGCACAATTAGAAGAGCTATCCACTGACTAAACTTAACATCTTATGACGGCATTGGCATACAAAAAAGAAGGAGTACTTACAGCTTCTTCTCACAAAGCTTCAAGACAGTCAAGTAAAATGTGATATTAGTCAAAGCAACTTTGTAACCTACATAAAACAATACTCGCCAAGATGTAGATCCAGTTTGAAATTGGGAAAGGTAATTGGTAAATTATACTCTGGACGTTAAGGCAAAACAAACAACTTTAAGTGCATATGAAAGCTCTTGAAGCATGGGCTAGATGGGCTATTTAAGGAAACCGTCTGTCTAAGTTCTTTTCCAGTCCTAAAAACAAAGTTTTAGACGTCAGGTGTCACAAGACCTCAAATACAGGATGGACAAACCACCAAGGACCCATAAACAGTAGCCTTCATTACAAGTAAATTTTATAGAATTAATAGAAGACAGACCCATAGAGAAAATAGCAAAGGAATATGTTAGTGATTCTATTTTTGGACAATTTAACTTCTTAAAAAGCTTTGTTAAACCAATTACAGATCGTGAGCTCACAAAGGTACTGAGTTTTTCCAACATTAAAGTTCTCAGAATCAGATTGCAACCCAAAAAATAATATAAAGCAAAATTTTGAATACATGAAAAAACCTATGATTTACCCTTTTTACACTGTCCTTATGGAGGGTAGAGTGATTTCACGGGGCACAGAATCTTACTTAGTATTATATCACTAGAAAGGATATTTAAATGACCGGAAAAACTGAATATTAATTTAAATAAAAGCTTGGACATGAAATAAAAGATAATAAACGTACTGATTTTTGAAAAAAAGAAACTGCTTGCCCATAACAGCTAGGCTTCATTTCTGAGAAGTGCAATAAGACAACGTGCACTTTCAAAAACATGTTAGGGAGCCTCAGAAATACTCTGTTTTATTTCTTAGCAATTTACTTTGACTGGGTAGAATGAGACTACCTCCTAATAAAATATAATACAGATAAAGCAATTCACAAACCTTTGTTAATTGGATATACAACCACATCAACGTGAGGCAACGTTTTCTACTATTCTCCGCCTTCATAGCTTGCCATTAACTCTGTGAAAGAGGTTATTTACAGAATAAAATTTTAAGCCCTATACCATACAACTTCTAATTGACACACTGATCACAAGAGTACATTGAAAACTAAAAAGGAGTAAATGTTACAGACAACTCCATTGAGAATTATGGCGCTTGAGAATATCTGCGTAGTTGTACTCTCATCCACAGATGATGAAAAGAAGGAGTAAAATCCTGAATTTTGAAATATAATTGCAAGTAAAACTTAATAAGGTCAAGTCTTAAATTTGAGTTCAAATTACAAAGATTTTGGCACCTAAAACAATAGTATAAGAAAGGGTAAAACTAATACGTGATAGAAGAAGAAGTTAATTAGATTACCTCTCAATTGATACACCCACAAGATATTATCAAACTTTATTTAGTTCACTAATGTGCGGGAAATGCAATATGGGATTATTAATTAAACTCATAATGACATACGAAGGACATTGATAATGTGAACTTAGGAAAACCTCGCTTGCTAAGAAGTGTTTTATAGTTGATACAGTGCTTTTTTAAGATATATAACCTGCTTATGCAATAGCAATAAGTAAGCGATTTTAAATAAAGACATTTAATCATACCATAGTTTTGAATTTTAAGTGCACCATCTAAAAAAGATTATCACTCTTGTTGGACACCTAGTTAAGGGAATGGCTTATTATCCCTGAAAATTATGAAATCTTCATTCAGGAAAGGGTTAAATGCCACAGATACACAAGTAGAAGGACTCTTAGTTTTTCTAGCAGCTGTAAGGACCTAAATGGAGAAATGTTTGGCATTTAAGTAACTCTGAATATTCTCTTATACACTAAAAACTATTAGTGTTCATGCAAATGTAATGTTGCCCTAGGGAATCCACACTTAAGGCCATATAAAGCTTCTATACTTGCTTAAACTTGGCTGTCAGATAATCCAATTTCTGCTATTAAATGAATAATAGACATTGACACTAACATCAGATCCCCTTCCAAACTACCTTAGGGCAATCTTAATAATTAATAATATTATTATATATGATATCATTATAGCGCAATTTAATAAATAGAGTTAGCGCTAGAATTAGTTTCTTATATAGGCTCAGGGAGCCAAAATGAGTACAAATATTTTACCTCTACCTGATTGGCTGATATTAAGTAATTTATTACTTTGTTTTAAGTATGATGACAACAACGCTTCTTTTTGGCTAGAACCTGCGTCTTGACAAGTTAAAATTATTTTACCTAAAATTGATTAGTTGAAGATAAAAGAATTATGATGAGGTACAAACCTTGTTAAAATTTTGAAAGGTGCTGAACAAGATTTTATTTATTGAAAATTACATGTGATGATCTGAGCTTTAAATACGTGTTTAAACATAAAAAAATAAGAATCTAACTAAAATAATTTGGAATTCATTGCTTAGATTAGTAAATCAACATAATAAGCTGATTTCTCATATCTGAGCGTGTCTATGCATATAGAGTTATGTGTTATCAGTAAATCAACGTGTCATTGAAATAAGCATGATGCGCTTTCCTTCCATGTGTGATACTCTAACTCATATTAGACATGCAAAAAAATTGACATGGAAATTTGCGTTTGATTAAGTATTTAAGCATAAATTTAATACTTTGAATATACTTTTCATATCAAAAAGTATATAAAAATTTTATAGTTATATAAAGTTAGTCTATTCCCTAATTTTCTATTTACTTAATCTATACCATCTCAAAGAATAGTGAATTTAGTGAGCTTAGAAGGACAACTTTGTTCTCCTCTATAAATCAGCTGCAAAAGCTAAGCATACCATGTCTATCACATGTGTATTTCTGGGTTTACACCAAGCGAGATACATAATATCCAGAATTCCTACATTGGCACCGCACATAACCTCAAAACTCGATGCATTAAAATGTTGTTACATAATGGGAATTTTTAAAATGTAGACAAAACTCATTTGCACCATCTAGTGCCACATATACAAGATAAACCCCCAGCAAATACTAGCATTGAATTCCAGTATATTCTCATAAACCCAAACTATTCAAAGAAATATGGTAAATTTCAACCAAAACCCTATATAGCCCAAGATATATATGTTAAACTGGTGAGTAGACTAGCAAATATATGTACATGTGATCAGCATAACACCTCTTACAATATGTGCAAAGTATGTAGTATAGAAAATTTAGTTACATAAACTTTAAGTGCAGCAAAGCCTGACTAGTGTAGGAAGAAGTGGTGCTTATTACAAAGCTTTGGGGAGCTTTCCAGCCATTTAATATTCAAGAAGAATGGTTTTTTACTAATAAGATCATGTTCATCTACAAAGATTTAAACAAGCTAACCTTTATTTTTGTGCTGTGTTAATTCAATTTAATTTGCACTCCAGAGTCATTACTGTCATACATTTGCCCTCACAGCTGAAAAATAAGATGTTTTAGGTTGATTTCAGCCAAAAAGGGGAAATGTCAGACATTTGAAATTTTCCAATGTTACTATGAGCTATTTTAATAATAATAATGATGATATTGAGGATACCATCCAAAAGACCCCTCCAATTCTTGGTGGAACCCCATTAATTGGGGTAACACCAGTTTGAAACCTTCCCAGGCACTAAATGTAAAACCGAATGGTTGGATTACTCTGACCACATGACAGACCTTGGGGCAATCATTGGAAGGCACTCCCCCAACTACAACAAAGTCCTTCAAAGCGCTTATGCAGGGACCCCCCCCTTTTATAGGCTTGGTGGGGGTCCCCCAAGGTGAAAGAAATTTATCATATGGGGATTGGCTGAAGTTCATAAAATTGTTACTCACATGTACATTTTGGCCAATCAGAATTCCCCTTCCATCATTCTGCTACCATGAAGTAAGTACCTGAGTTTTGATATGCTATTCCTCCATATTTCCTAATTTGGACTAGACTAAGCTATTCCAAAAATATCCTTAAATACCCCTCAATTCTCAAAATACTTTAAAACTAAATGGTCAGATGTTGAGGGGGTCATTTTTTCATCTATTGCGCTCTTAATAATTTTTTATAAAAAACCCAATTTTATTAAATAGTTATATTTTATTTTTAATTTATTTACAAACTTTTGTGGGAACCAGCAGGCAAGAAGCACCAGCAATCGAGAATAGGTTGGTTTCCTACAATCACAATGCAGCAAGCTGGCTCATACAGGAAATTAGATGAATCTGAATTTATTCTACAAAAGATCTTACAATAAATGGTATTGGGATTGCAATCCCCAACATGCAACATGCACAATTGTTGCCCTAGGTATCCACACACAATCTTGAGTTTCACGGTGCACAGAACATGCCTATAGGTTCCTCAACATCATGACGTCAGAAGCTAAAACCCACCATTAACTCTAAGGCCATAACTGTGCAGATGAAACTAAAAAAAGTTTTATCAAACAATTTGCACTTTTTCTATTTCAAATTCTTACCTACCCTTCCTAAAGTGCATTGTATCAGGTTTACCTTTTGAATGTTAATTTTGGAAAATATATAATTAGAATTTTTATGCAAAAGGTAAAATAACGCTTTTTTCTTATATGCTCCTATATCTTTAGTAAATAAGACTTCTTAACATTAGTTTAACGACAATATTACTTGTTAGACAAGAGTAGATACTATCTTATAATTTGGACAACATAACAATCTTGTTATAAATGAAGTTATCACTTTGACGCAATCTGAAGTATTATATATATTTATGTTTTATATAATCATAATTATAAGGAACAGGGTATGAAGCTAAAATGTCTTTAGAGTAACTTTTTTTATGTATTATATAGATATAAAATATATCTAAATTACTTTCTTATAAAAAGATAACCATAAACTCAATTTTAAAGTTTATAGTAGTTTGACTTGAAGATAGTGAGTTATCAATGTTTCTTGTAGTATAGCTTATAGGTTACTTGATATCTAATTTTTAGTATCCTGTAATAGGGCAAGCCTCACATATTTAAATTGTCAAATTTGGCAAGCTGAACCAGAAATGTTATACATGAAAAACTATAAATATAATATAAAGACAGACAAGATTTAAAACAAAGCAATTTGATTAGATTATAATTTTAATTTAATTTATTGTGGGGAAGGCCGACCAGGGGATGGATACTTCTGAATGTAGACACAAAAGAAAATTAAACTTAGTAACAGGGAAGGAACCCCAGAGAAGTGATGCTATCTCATGTTGCCAGCGGGAACGCCACTATGGGGAGGAGGAGGGAACGTTTAAAGGGGCCATAACCACAATTGAGCACGTGTGGAGGAAAGGGTCTGAGTTGATGAACCAAACTAGGAACCAGGAGGAGACCAACTGACGGCGACGCGATGGGAGGTACCCAAACATCCATGCCTGGAAGTGGTCCACCAAATGGGACCAGAATCTGTGGACAGCTTCTGGGAGGGTGGGGGTGAAGTCTGCGATGGCATCCAGGACAATCGTGTGGATAGTCCACATGGCGATTGTGACCACCAGAGCATGGAGGGAGGGTGGAAGAGGGGAGACCATTGATAAAGCAAACATATCCCTTGACAGACTGAAGGGATGCGCCTGGTCCTGGCCAAGCAGACGTTGAACTTCGCGCCATATCGCTTTAGAGGTAGGGCACTTCTTCAGGCGGTGGAACAGCGTTCCATACTGGCCACACACGATGCAGGATGAGTGTAAAGCGTTAGAGCGCTCAGCTGTACGGTACACCCTCCTCAGGCAGCGCCACACATGGGAACAGATTTTAGGCTGCAACAGAGGGTGGTGTGCATATTTCCAAATAGTCTTCTGGGTCTCAAGGGAATAAGGGATGTCCATCATGTCCAGGTAGTCCACCCTGGATAGGACATGCGGCCGTGTGGGGATCAGGCCATCTTGAATGGGTAACCCCTGTATCTCCTGTGTGAACCAAGGAGAGGGGTGGCCTCTCTGGGCTGTGTGTCCATTAATATGGATTCTCCACTCAGCGCTCCACATGGAGAGGAGGATTCGTTTGTAGTGGGTTTTAGTACTGTGAGAACCTGTGGACGATGGGTGGGAAGCCAGATATTACATCAAGGAGTGATGGTTTGATTGATTGTTAAGGCCCAGGGCGTGGGAGAAGTTGGAGTGGACTGCGCGGGTCCAGTGTTGGGAGGGGAGCATAGGGGCGGTGATGGCCGCAATCCAGGTGCCCAGGATTTTGGCAGCATGGGCTTTAAAGCTGAGCAGGCCCATGCCACCATGATGATGAGGGCCAAAAATGACCTCAAGCCGCACTGGCGGTTGGCGGCCTGACCATAGCCACCCTTGTAGAAGGGCATACATAGATTTGAAAAAACCCGGGGAGAAGGCGATTGCGTGGGCTCCAAACCAGACTTTGGAGATGAGCATAGAGTTGGCTAAAACAACCCTGCCAGTAATGGAAGTAGGGTGGGCTCTGAAGGAGGCGATGCGCTTCGTCACATTATCTAGAATATGACTTTCCATTACTGCTGAGGCATACCCGCCTGCCTCCACCCACATGCCCAGATGGCAGACAGGCCTTATGGTAGGGCGTGGCACGAAGGGGAGCACAAGTGAGGCGGTGTGGGTTGAGCAGGGAAGACAAGCACATGTGCAAGCAGATGGGCCAGGCTGGGCACTGGTTGCTGGGGCCCAGCAGGTTTGATACAGACCAAGGAAGATGACTTTAGTTTTGAAAGCGTTCAGTGCAGCATTACTTACCCGGGAATACTCCTGGATGAGAGCTTCAAGCGCGCGTGCATCTTGATTATTAGACACCCCAACCACACAATCATCTGCAAACGCCATCATCTTGACTGGGGCTTGGCCTGGTGCATGGACCCCAGTGAGGCGGGCATTCACGTTTCAAAGTAGTGGGTCAAGGCTGAAGTTGTATAAGAGTGGGCTAAGGGGGTCCCCTTGTTGTAAGCCCCTTTGAGGGCGGACTACTTCTGTTAGGAAGCCAGGGCCATGCACTGCTATTGTTGCAGATTCCGTGAGCAGCATCACCCAGTTTATGAAGTGGGGGGGTAGGCGGAATTGTTGGAGGCAGGCCCTTAGGTATTCCCAGTTTACTCTATCATAAGCCTTTTGTTGTTCCAAAAATACAAGTGCCCCAGAGGCTGTGGACTGACACACATTAGCCACAGAGTGCACGTTATCCCAAATCGACCTTCTGGGGATGAAACCGACTTGTTCTGGGGAGATGGTGGCAGATGCTACAATCCTTAGACGGTTAGCCATGATTTTAGTTAAAATTTTTGTAACCGTGTTAGTTAAAGAAATGGGGCACAGTTGGATAGGTCTAGCTTATCCCCTTTCTTGAAGAGTGTGATGGTGAAGGCCTCTTTCCCTCCTGGTAGGAGGCGCGTTTCCAAAAGGCTCTGGTTAAGAGAGGCAAGCAACAGAGGGGATAAATATTTGAAATACTTCTTATAGAACTCATATGAAATGCCATCAGGGCCTGGGCATTTCCAATTTTGTGCACCGTGGATGGTGGACCAGAGTTCATTTGGAGTAATCAAATTCATTAACTATGGGTATTGGGAAATGATGCAGATGTGCGTGCTATTGAAAAATTTCACCATTTTGGCCAGCTGAATTGGATTGGATTGGTACAACTTGGAGTAATATTTTTGTATTTCAATTGCCACTTTGGCTGGTGTATCCGCTACAGAATTTTCTGGCCTTTGCACCTGTGTGCAGGCCAAGCTCTGGCGTGGTGTGAATAATTTAAAAAAAGTAAGTGGAGCACTTGTCACCCTTTGTAATGCATTTGGCCCTGTACTGAACACAAACCCAATGTTTATGCTGCCTTTCAAGCGCGTTGAGGTGGGCGGCTGCTTCTGCCCACTTCCAGCCCCAAGCAGGGCTGTAGCCCATGTCTGGGATGTTGGACTCCAGGTGTGCCAACTCTGCTTGAGCGCGCGAGATGATGGCTGATGTAGCTCTTGAGCGTTGGGAGGAGAGGTGGCGAGCATAGTAGATGGTATCCTCTTTGAAGGCTGACCATGTGGAAATTGGGTCCGCGCAAAATGGTGTAGTAAACTCTTTTGCCACAGTCGCTGATTCCACCCAAGTAGAAAATCCTGGCGATGCAAGTTTGGGTGGGCGGAGTTTGCACCAATGTGGAGCCCTAGCCACTGTGACAGGTAAGTGGTAGGTTATCAAGACCAGCTGGTGGTCGGAGAAATCAATTTTTGATGTGTGGAAGTGGGAAATCTGAAATTGAAATTTCACCAGCATGAGGATAAGGTCAATGCGGGACATGGACCTTAATTGGCCGTTGTGAATGAGGGGGCGTGTCATGTTCTTGAGTAGTGGAGCCTGCTGCAGCAGCGCGTCTAGAAACCCAAGGGTGGCCTTTAGAACGCGAAGTTCTATGTGACCCTGGGGGGCGTGGGATGAGGAAGGCCAACGGTCTGTGGGTGTGTTTAGCCAACAGTTCATGTCGCCAACTATGAAAGGGTCAGGGGGTAATAGAAGGGATTTGACTGACGATAAAAATTCCTGATGCTCTCATGCACAGGTCAAGGCATAAACGTTGATGATAGCATGCGCCACGTCAGCCCACAATAATGTAACAATGAGGACTCAGCCATTAAGGAAGAATTCAGATGATAAAAATTCAAAAAAATTGTTTTTCCAAACAAGCACCCCACTTTGCTCAGACCGGAAGGATAGGGAAGGGAGGAGCATAGTTTTCCAATCATCCTCAGAATTTCAGGGACAGTGGGACTCCTGGATGGCCAGGATGTCCATGGGTAAATTTTTTTGTAGAAAACTCAGTTTCCTAGCCCAGGACGGCGAGGCCTTGAGTCTGGCATATTCAACATCACTAAAGTGAAGGCTTCCCCCATCACACCTTAGGTGCGAGGGGTGGGCGTCCAGGCCCACCAGCCTCCTCTGGATCCCCATAGGCCTTCACAGTGGCGTGGGTGTTTGCAGCAACGCTATTTGTAGATTTGTTAATTTTAGCAGACAGGTTCACGTTGGCTTTTGCCTTCGCTTTTTGTTTTCCCGCTGTCAAACAAATTTTTTGCGGTGCAGATGAGTTTGGTGCACCAAAGTTTGGGTCAAAAAAATTTTCAGGTAGGTTGGAGACCAAGTCAGTTTCAATCAGGGCTTGGTTGCAAATGTCAGGTGAGATTGAGTCACCCATCAGATCCTCAGATTGGGTGGCCCAATTGGCTTGGGCCTCCCAATATGATTGGTTGAGGGATTCCCAAGTTGCTTCCACAGCGAAGGTTTCAATGTCCTCCTGGCGTTGGGAGTGTGGGATAGCAGAGGTGACTTTGGCCGCTTCCTTGGCCGCAGCCCTGTGAGCCTGTTTGGCCTTCTTTCGTTCTTGAGGGGAGACAGGCTTTACTAGTAAATAGCAGCCTTGTGCTCCCCATGGGAAGGCCTCTTTAGTACTGGTGGCTGGTTCATAGTGCGCCTCCCCATTGGCCATGGCCGCCGAGGGGTGCTCTTGGAATGTGATGCCCTCCTTGATGGGGCATGCATGTGCCTTATGGCCAAACGCGTCACAGTGGGTGAAGATGGGGGGTGCGCTATCTACAGTTACCTGGAAAGGGTGGGTGGTATGCCCTTCAATATTAACATAAGTGGAGTGCAGGATCTGGGTTAGGTCCTTCACGATATCCTCAGTTGGAGTCAAAACTGCAATGGCTTTGCCGGTGCACAGGTGTGGCATCAGCATAAAGCGTTGCATCTCAAAGGATTGTATCTCGCCATATATGGTGAGACCATCTTTCAGGTGCTGCTCCAGAATAGCACACTTGACTGTAGTGGGCAAAAAGTCAAACGTGAGGAAAATCTGGTTGGATTTTGTCCATCTGGTGCACTTGGTTTTGATGACCCGCTGCCCTTCAGGGAGGTCAATCTCAATGCGCACCACAGCAGCTTCATCTGCTGCCTCCTTGTTTTTGAAACTGAGATCCAGCCAACCACATGACATGGGTGAGGTGTGACGTACACCGCGGTTGGGAAATAAGTGTGCACATCCCCACAAACTTTTTCCCATAAAGCTGTTTGTTGGATATCCAGGAACACCCAGACTCTGTATTCCACCAATGAGAGTGGTTGAGTGTGCGGCGTGTTGATGTACTGGTTACATCGCGCCTGCCAGGTGAGGATTTCTGGGAAAATAATAAACACCGGTTTTTTATTTTTATCTAATCCGCCAGTTTCTCCAGGGCATTTTTGAACGTTGGAGGTCGCGGGCCTACCACCTGTGCCTCTTACCTTACTTGCCCAACTGCTCCCTGACATGAGCGCAGACTAATCTCCTCTGTGAGATTATCAAACTAAATTCAGACTTGAATTGATTAAGTTGCAAAAGTGATTGCAATGAGAGAGAATTCTTGATTAGATTATAATAATGATAGTACTAAAAATTTAGAAATCTAAGTATTAGAGTTATTGGAAGTACCATTGAATCAAATAGAAAGACCATAATTAATATTTAGACATTCTTAAAATAATTGTAATATTTAAGATATAAATTGCTAAGTTTACATATAGCATTTGTTTTATATAATATATAGAAGTAAATATATAAGGTTTTAAATGCTTCTGCCAGATTCATTATGCATCAAGATTAAGATCTAATCCATTTGCTAATTTTGAAAAAAAACCTACCTTACTATTAAAGCTCCATAAACTTTGATTTAAGGAGAGAAGTACTTTTCTATACAGAATATATCTTAACAGAGGTTTTAGTACTTATAGGCATGTTATATAAAATCACTTCTCTGAGACAGTATCTTACAATTTATAGTTATCTGGGTCAAGTTGTTATAAAACATGCTATTAAATTATTTTGATATCACCGCAACTAAAGTTTCATTGCTCTTAATCTACTAGAGCATCTTATGGTATAATTATATAACATATATATATATATATGATATAATAAAAAGTTTTAATTAGTAAAAGATAAACTATTTTGTAGATCATCTTACACAAGCTATGAAAAGCTTAAGCTGTATAAGATTAATACTAATTAAATAAAAGAATGACTTGCATATCTTATATGCCATATTTAAATTTGAGATTCTCATTTCTAACTGCAGTTTTCTGTTTGCATGGATAAATGTATACTCTCTTTTATAGTATAGATTTCTGCTTAACAACTGAAGCATTTAATGGTATTGTCTTTGTAATAAAACAGTAGGATGACGTATAGCATAAGCAATAAGGGGAGGCTACTAATATAAAAAGAAAAAAAAACAAATAAATGGTGTATGTCCAGATTTGACCATTTTAAATCTGTGAAATTTGGTTTGCACCTCTTTTGACTCTGATTATGACTAAGTTCAAAAAGCTGTTCAATAACCAACCCAAACCTTTGTTGGACATCTTTCATCCCTTAAAAGTATAGATGACAAGGTGTCTATTTTAGGTGAGCCCTCACCTGACCAAACTCAAGATGATGAAGAAAGCACCAATGGGGAAAGTAGAAATTATGAATGTGAAGGGTTCAAAAAATTATATATCCCATTATCCTTACTGAATAGACTACTTTTTAACATAGAACCCATAAACTTTAATTGCTACTTATTTCTAAGTCTTCCTTGGTAGCACCTTTTAGCTTTTTATATAAGATTTACCAGCCTGCTAAGATAGGTTCCTCATCATGTATTACAACCCTTGCTCTGTTTACCAAATCTTATATTTAGGGTTATCCAACTCTCCCCATACTGTTATCAATGGTGGATATATATATATTTATATTTTTAACTTAACATCCATTAAGTATAAATTGGAGAAGTATCAGCCTTCAGTTACCTCATTTTGATAGAAAACATTGTTCCTTCCAGGTCAAACAACTTACCTGGTGAATTAATCTCAAAATGGATGGGTAAAATTGAGACTTCAATTGGCTCTCTCTCAGAAATTTCAAGTGTTATTTTATGGGGTAATTCCAATTAAAATTTAAAATAAAAAACGGTGAACAAGGAAATGTAAAGCTCCATATGACTCTCAATATTTATATTATTTTGCTCGACCTTAAAATTACCAATTGCAACCCTCAAATAATTTTGATACTATAAAAAAATATTAGGTGTTCTCTTTCCAGGTGATTAATCTTTAATAGACTAAGGGTCTTCTGTTCCAGATAATTTAAGAAGTTTATATGAATTGACTGTTCTACCTAGCACTGAAGTGAATGTTCAATAAAATGAGCATTATTTGCGGTGGTTAACACCCTGCCATTCATCACTTAGTCTGATTAATTGACATATATCACTAAGAAATATTGAAACAATTTTCCTTATCTCAAGAAATGCACTCCTACCCATTGAATTTTACAATTCAGCTTCTTTGGTTGTTTGAAATAGCTGTGAGCTATTCTGATAATTGAAAACAAGTTTCAATCTAAAACCAACTAACCCAATTAGATGTATAAATGTCTTGACTTTTCCTCAAAGAAGTTGTAACTAGATCTACTAAAACTATTAGTCTTACTGGTAATAATATGCAACAATCTATATCTTAACTTTCTCGCTTAATTGATGAGTTAACTGAGCAATCCTCCGGTCATAAAATCAGTTGGAAGTCATACTCCAAGAGGTACATGAAGCCACAGGATTCCATATATTTTAAGGCCTTCCTGGTCCAGAAAATCCTCAAGGTTCTCCCACAAATTGTGATAAGCAGGTCCTTCTGGAGTCTTGAAACCTCGATGGCTTGTGAACTTGAAGGAGTGATAAGGCCTTCCAGTAGAAATGTAGAGAGAGGACCATATGGAGTAGATGCGCCTCCTAAACCTTCCAGTCTTTATGGTCAAAATGGGCCTCCTGAACCACTTGGATAGCCTAGGCCTCTCAGCCCCGCGTAATTTTTGGCCTCCCAGACCTCTGGGTATCATGGGCCACCAGGACCTGCCATGTGCTTTTCTTCTTCTAGAGATAATTCTTTTTTAAGGGATTGGTTTATCGCGTTAGATGAAAGTTTGAGGCCATTGCTCAGAGTTGTTGGTTAAACTGAACTGGAAAACCTATAAGCTCAAATCTCACAGATGATGCTGTAAAAGAAGGTTTAGATAATGTTTATCTCCTATATTATTCAATCAAACTGGATTTAAATATTCAATAAAGCAACTTAATTGGAGTAAGAAAATCACAATCTCTGATTTCTCAAAAAAAATCAACATGCCCAAGATTGAATCTCTATCAAGAAAATTGCAACAAAAATCCTCTATCAGATTCATGATTGCAAATTTTAGCGCTCTCCAAGATTAGGTTTGCATTTTTTGATAACAAGCTGATCAACCTGAGAACCCGCTCCCCCTCCAAATTAGAGCTATCTGATGGTTTTTAGGCTAGCTTGATTGATGCAATGTTATCTCTGCTTTGGGTAAAACTGTTTTCAAATCTTCTTTTGATAAAAGATTTACCTTCAAAAAGGTATTATTAACTTATTTCTCTATATATATGATAACGCTATAGAGGAAGCTCCTAATAGACAAAAAATTAAGGTAATCACTCTCCTGTCTTACTAGGGCTGCTAAAGGAAATATGGTACCTCACCTGATGCGCTGTCACATCTGGGCTGTGGTTAGAGACGCTCTCATCAAGAGATTTGGTAGTGACTTTAAGCTTACCAACAAGAAGCAAGCTTTTATGATTATAAAATTCTGATGTAAGAAGACCTCGTATGAGTTTGCTTTCTATTTAACTCTGAAGCACAATATGTAGCGACTAATAACTGACTTTTAATCAATTGTACAATAACTGATGTCTTATCCTTAGCCAGTAAATCTCAATTTTAGATTGATATGATTCAATGAAAAAATTTACTTCTATCTTTAATATTAAGGAAGCACTTCTTGAGATTCCTGCTTTAATTTAACTACTGCCACACCCCTGTCTACTTCAGCTTCATGTCCTTTAATCCAAATGGTAATTAAAATTGAGTATGATAAAAGCTGTAACTGACCAATTTTGAACTTATTTTAGGAGACAAACCATACCTCTAAGCACAGTTCGAAAAATTGGCTAATAAGAAAGCAAAATAGGGTTCAGCATAGGGCATGAGGCTCCATGTACTGATGACTCAACTGTGCCTCGTGGTCAGTTATACATATTAACTCTTCCTAACTTACTAGTTCTGGTATTTCTAAAGATTATAATTCTACTAAGTCACTAGTCAATAGTAAATCTAATAATGTTTCCTCAAATAATTGTTTTAAATTAGCTACTGCGGCTAATTATTTCATTCCATCTCAGTGGAGAACAAAATAAGTCATTTTGAAGCTGTGTTTCACAATAGTAAAAGTGAAAACTATCATCGCCTTAGCCTTGTCATTAATATAAATCTCTCTTGACTAAGTGGAAGATAAGAATACAGTCTGGTCTCAATCATACATTAATTATGGTAATTCTGGAACCTCTTATGCTTATTCCATCTGTGATTGATCCCATTTTCCCTATATTTAGGCGGGTTAAAAATTTCCATCTATGCCGTAGCTTTGGATAACAATAGCTACAACCCTCTATTTAGTATCAAATTCTCATGGAACATGCGGCTATCTTAAAAAATGAAAATAACTTTATTTTCATACTTGAATACCAGTATCATTATTTTTACATAATTTTTCTACCAAAAAAGGGAATGTAAGCTAAGAACATAATTACTTGAGTATCCCAACTCTATTGTGAGATTAGAATATTGAGCTAGTGACACAAAAGTGAAGTTGCTTTTCAATGGTAATGGCGTAGGAAGTGATGACTTTATATTTTCATAAGCTTTAACCTTTTCTCTTAATCCCATGTATAGGTAGAGACTGGGATTTAAACTGATTCCTCCTCCTAACTACTTGCTAAGAAATGCTGGTTTACTTAATACTTTTTCCTCAAATTTCCCCCTTGTCTTGGGGTTTTAAATTGGCCTACCATTGGCAGTAACTATCCTTTGAGCAATAAAACTCGATCTCAAAAATAGAGTTGAGCCACCTATTGCTTATGTTTGATTTTACTCTATGACCAGTTATTTGAGGTCAAAAATGTTGAGTCACACTGTAACTTTGATCTAGAAGAGATGCTTACTATTGCTGATGTACCAGCGCAAGTTAGTTCTGATTAATCTACACGCAAAAGTCTGCCAAGCAAATCTTTAATAAAAATATTCTGATACTTTCTCATCTGGCCTTCAGAATTATGGTCATACGTGAGGGTACCAAAATCATGTCAATACTAGAATTCTACCCCGATTTAATCTTAACACTATTAAAATCTTAGATGGAAGAAGCCCAGATGAACATCTGATAAATATAACTACATAACACCAGCCTGCTAAACCCTTGCAAAGTCCCTAGTCTTATCTTTTATTAATAATTAAAAAGTTTGAAGACATTTGGTAGTTATTGATTATTGATAACTGAATTCCATTACCCATAAAGAAAGCTACCTCTTGCTTTGAAAATTGTTTCAAGGTCTTTGGCTGTCTCCCAGTATCATTCCACAATGGACTTGGGCCATCAGTTAATGCAAATTGACCTCTCTCATGAAGATTACACTTAATGTGCTATCATCTCAAACAAAGGTTTGTTTAAGCCCACTTAAATGCCGCAAGGTTATGCAACTCCATGCCACAATTCAGCAGGTCATGGAATAATTGTATTGAGATCTTAAAATAATTTGTGTGCTAATATACCTTGATGTTATTACTGTCTTTTCTAGAACATTTTTGATCATTTTGGTTATCTTCTTCAGGTATGTCAAAATCTGAGGATTGATCACTTGAAAATTGTTATACTGCACATCTATTTGGGCCAAAGTTCCGATGTTTGATCCTCTATAGCGCCTGTAGTTTATGTTATTTGGACCATTTAACAACTCACTAGGCTAATAAATTCGCCTCGACTCTTCTGGCTGATTTTAGGTGTAATTTTCACTTTGGGTTCAGGATCTTCTTCTGAGACAGTCTTTAGAACAAACTTAGGAATTTGATTCTTCCAGTTTGTTGACACTTCTCCAAGGGTGGGACTAAAAAAAAACCAGGAAAGGGATAAGTAAATATAACTTTACTATAAGCTATTTATTAGATAATTTTCATTAGGCTAGGCACCAGTATTTATACCTCTAGGGCATCTCCTGGCCACATTACAACACAAAATTTCAACAGCTATTCTATCACTCTGTTCGGCCTATGACTGAAACCTTTTCTTAGGTTCATTGGTGGCAAAATACTCTCAAAAAACGGGAGGATTTCAGGTACAAGAATTGCAATAAAAGCATGCAAATTGTCCTAAGATCTTCTGTATTTCAGTTTTGTCATACTGCTGATGAAACACACCTGTGAAATTTTGGCCTCAATTGAAGTAAATGACGCACCCCTAATTGGGACATTGGCAGGCCTCTTCCTCGATATCACTAGGTAGCCTCTTTTGGGCAGTCCATGCAAGTGCTATCATGCTGATTATGCGGATTGACATACGAATTTCACCCTAAGGCGGGAAATTGATTACATTTTTCGTTCATCTGAAGTCCATGGGATTTTTAGACGTTAACTTCAGGTCATCCTTGAATGGTTTTGTATACAATTAAGTTTATTGTGTTCCCAATAATAAGGACCAATTGCCAATATTTAATTTATAGGAAATTGGCCATAATATGCAAGCATACTTGGGCTGAGTGCTTGATAAAATACTTGATCAAATTTTTGTTGAGATATTTACCTTAAATTGTATGATTGCAATAGGCTTTGAGGTGAGGATATAGGTGTTAGCTCAACCGTTGAAAGGATATTTGCCCGATCTTATGGTTGTTGAAGTCGTATTTTTGAGTCAACCACCAGAATCTCACATTTCCCCCTCTTGACTCAAACATAAGTCCTATTATTCCCAATTAGCCTATGTTGGTCTTTTCTAATTGGCCCAAACGCCTGATGAGAATGGGGTTGTTTTTTATATGTGGTAACTTCAGCTGGACTGGCCAATGAGTCTGAAGAATGACAGTTGAATGCCCATCAAGTCTGAAGTTGGATCCCCTCCCCAACCTCAAGTGTGAACTAAAATATTAATTAGAATAAAACTATAAGTATTTTTTGTTTTTTGTTTTTTGGTTTTTGTTTTTTGTGTTTTATGTCTTTTCTTTTCATTTCTTTTTTTTAACTTTTTCCTTTTCTTAATTGGCCCGCTTACTAAACCTTCTTAGGAGTTTTGCATGGACTCAGTTTTATATATGGCCAGTCCTAATATCCTTGATTGTGTATATGAATTTAGACGTTTTCTCAATCACTTCGAATGCCCAACCCAGATGCAATCTAATTTTTGCATTTGGCCCAATCCGTGGGTGATACAAAATAGAACTTCGTCATTAACTTCGAATTTGGCTATTGGGTAGCAATTTTTTAAGTCCTTTTGATGTTGGGCCTTTTTCTTGGCAAAACTGTTGTTGAAGGCTTGAGCTTTTAGTTTGGTTGAGGCCTCAAAGCTTCCCAACATACTGAGGGTAAGTGTTTTAGCCAGGATCCTCTAGGGCCAAATATAGCAGCGTTGGTAGGGCTGGATGTCTACCATATAATACCTGAAATGGAGACATCCTGGTTGATGAATGGTTGGAGATATTATAGTCAAAGACTGCTGAACTTAGATATGTACTCCATTTGGATTGTTTTGGCTGAGGTTAATTTCCAGATAATGTTCACAAACATCCCGTTTGCACGTTCAACAGTCCCATTAGTTTCAGGGTGATAGGGAGCAGAAAGCACACTATGTACCCCCATTAATTGGTTGAGCTTGGCAAGGACATTGGCAGTAAAGTTGGTTCCAATATCGGTCATAATAATCTGAGGACATCCATGTTTGTGGATGATGTTTCAAGTACAAACTTAGCGGTGGTTGTCGCTCCAGCTTCCCGAATGGCCTTGGCCTCAACACATTTGGTCAAGTGGTCGATGGCTACAATTATGTACTTGGCCTTCATATTGCTTGTTGGAAGTGGGCCAACAACATTGATAGATACAGTGTGCCAGGAAAGGTTGGGCCAAACAAGATGGTAAGATGTGCTTTTTCAGAATGGTTTTTCACCTTGGCACTCTGCTCAACATTCTAGCATTTCTTGGATGTTAAAATGCAATGACTCCAAGTATTAGAATTGCTTCAGATGCTCTTTTATCTTCTTGAATCCGCCATGCCCTATGTCCTTATGCGCTGCCTTTATTAGGTCTGTTTGGGCCAATGGTCTTGGAAAAATAAACTTTTTGTCCTTGACAAGCTTGTAAAGCATCCTTTTTTGATGGTTGTATTTTTTTGTAGATCCAATAGTATTTTTTGGACGGATTTGGGCTCATCCTGATACTCTTCGCTGATCGTTTTTATAAACAACTCATTGTCGGCCCAACTAAGTGTTGTGATGGTGGGTAGTCAGGATAAACAGTCAGCGTTTTGGTGTTTTGCGCCCACTCAATGCTTGATAATGTAGTCATAGGCTTGAAGCTTTAATGCCCATTGGGCTAATAAGGCACTCAGGTTCTCTTAAGTTATACAATCATCTTAGGGAAGCATGATTGGCAACAACTTTGAAATGAGTACCATGAAAATAGACCCGGAATTGCTTGCAAGCATATATGACAGCTAATCATTCTTGTTCTGTCACCGTGTAGTTTCTTTCATGAACGTTTAGGGTCTGACTAGCAAAGGCAACTGAATGTTCTTCACCTTCTTCTCCAACTTGGGATAACATGGCCCCCACTGCTGTCTGAAATTCATCAATTTGGACAATAAATTCGTGATCAAAATCTGGGTATCAAAGAACAGGCGCGCTTAATAGGGCGAATCAGAGTTGGTCAAATGCATCCTGGAAAGCTAGAGTTCAGTTGAATAAGACCTATCTTTAATCAGATAGAAAAGCGGCTCTCCAAGTTGTGTGAAGTCAGTGATAAATTGGTGGTAGTACCCAATCATGCCTAGTAATACTTGAATATCACGCTTGGATTTGGGCTGTTTCATTTTGGAGATAGCATTTAACTTAGAGAATTGGGGTTGAAGACCCACTTTATCTTATACAAATATGAGGTATTCCAGTTGGTCTTTGAAGAACTGACATTTTCTAGGCTTGATTTTTAAGTTTGCATCAGCTAGCCTTTTGAAAACCTCCTCTAAGTGTTCCAGGTGGTCATAAAAAGTGTGGCTGAAAATGTTGATATTGTCAAGGTACACTAGTACACATGACAATTTTAAATCTCACAGGATTGTGTACATTGCCCGTCAGAATGTAGCTGGGGCATTGCAGAACCCTTAAAGGCATTCTCGTCAACTGGAATAGGCCCTCTTGGGTTATGATTGCACATTTCTCGCGCTCCTCTTTGGGAAAGATCTATTTGCCAATATCCGCTGATAAGATCCATTGCCAAGAAGAACTTCGCGCCCCCTAGTCTATCCAAGGCATCATCAATTCATGGAAGAGAGTATTAGTCCTTCTTTATGATGTTGTTTAACTTCCAATAGTCGATGACTACTCGGTTGCTTCTATCCTTCTTTTTCACTATTAAAATTGGTGCTGCCCAAGGACTTTTTGAAGGGACTAGCATGCCACAATCGAGGAGTTCCTTAATCTCCTTGGATACTGCTTCTTCTAATGATTTTGAGCGTCTAATCGGGCATAATTGAATAGGTTTATGATCTCCAGTATCGAGATTGTGGGTGACAACATTAGCACAACACAAGTCAAAATTGTCTTGTGCAAATATTTCCTGATATTTAAAGAATAACTCCTGATCTTGACCTTTCTCAGAGTTAGTCAGGTTGCTTAAATCGGCATAGGGACATCATTATTTATGCTGAGGTGGTCCTTATTGAGGAGCCCTAATTTAATAGAAGTTCTGAACTCATGGAATGAGTTAATTTCCGTGGTAGGGAACAGATGCAAAAAAATGATTGTTTGATGTCGCCTAATGGAAATGGGCCAATTTTGCAGGTTCGCACATAAGATATGTATTTCTCTGTGGCCCAGAATGATAATACCAGGGGCAATGTTTGGTTCAAATCGATATTTAGACCATGGTTTATATACTTCATCGTAAAGTCCTTCTGGGATATTAAAGCTTAGTCCCATTGGGACATTTTACTTGTTCTCTGGATGGTATAGTGATGGTCTGATTTGATCAAAGTGGAATGCCATTTGACTCATCAATCTGGGTGGTAAGTGGTTTGATCTTTGACCGACCTTTGGAATACTCAATTGGGATGACTCCATCTTTGTGGGCCAGATTTAAGAATATGCTGGCTTTCTTTTTTTCAACTGCCCTATTATGGTTGTAGTAAAGTGGAATAACCTGGCCCAGGATGGTGAGAGTATCATCCTTATGATCGATTAACTACATATCTTCTTAAGAAATCAGTCCCAATTAGGATATCTTAGTTTGTATTTGGTAACACTATGGCAGGCGCCGTTACTACAATGGATCCAAATTGGAGTGGTAGGGTACTGTAGGCGCCCAGTGATTTGGTGGTATGCGCTCCAGCAGTTCCATATTCCTGGCAGTTGGCAACATCAGGCGCAATTTTCAGTTTTTTAACCAATTTTGTACTGACTATATTGATAGGAGTGCCACTATCAACAATGGCCCAAACTTGCACCTTGTTCACTGCTATATCCACATAAGTACATTCAGAGTAGTTTTCAGAGGTATTTGTTGTGTGAATGCTGTGACCATTGCTCAATTCCAGGTGTGATTTCAGGCTTGAGCTAATATCTGGGAAGTTATCTGTTAAGGTCTTCATGGGAATATCTACTTGAACGTTGTTAAGCTTAGGTAAATCAGTTGAACATCTGGGTTGTAAGTCCAAACCCTGGTCAATAAACTGCTTTGCGTAAGGTTTTGATACCTCTGCTAAGGCTTCTTTAGTTATTTTTAAGGGTTTAGTTACATTTGCGGTGGCCCAACTAGTGACCATCATGACATTATTAGTCTCAATATGTTTGAGGTTATTTTCATCAACGCCTTCAGCCCTAAGGAGCTTATCCAGGTCAGGTGGAATGGTTTGAAATTTGGTGGAGTTAGAGCATTCCGTCTCTAATCCACCTGCTCTTTTCCCACCTCACTGTCACTGTTAATTTCTAGAGCAAAGTTGACCCCAGGCTTTTTGTTGGACCATCTTAGCATTGGCTACCAAAGTGCCCTATTTGACCACGTTTGTAGCATGTAATCGGCCCTGTTTTCTGTTTTTGCTCAAAAATTTTGGTTCATATTTTGGAAATTTTTCCTCTGGTCGGACATTGTGTTGTTTTTTGGGCCCAAAAATCGGGATTTTTGCTGATCTTTGGCCCGATTAGGATTGTTGAAATTATGGAACAGCTTCTCAAGTAATTGATGAGCTCTTGAATTTTCACGCTTCCATTGAATGCAGGCAACATGATATTGTGCAGTTCACAGAAGGGCATAATCGCGTAATCCAATGCAATCTTGGCGTCAAACTTATCTATTGCATTGTACCCACGCAGAACTTGTGCCTTATGGAAGAATCTATCTGCAAAGTCCTTAATAGTCTCATTCTGTTTGAATTCGATATTAAGAAGCTCTCTTTTTGGGTTTCTAGTTTCTCAGGCCCTCCAAACTATTTGGTTATTGAAATTTTGGCATCCATATAGGACCAATCGTCGCCCAAATAGGGAATAACAAGGTCACAGCTATGGGCATCGAGTCAATCAGTGCCAATCCTTTAGCATGGTCTGAGGCTCCTCTCATTGCTTTTTCAGATATCTTGAGGAAAAAGTGAACGTTTCCATCCTTATAAAACTTTGGTAAATTCAATGGTTTGAAGTCATCTCTCCCTGTTCTGGCCACAGGGGTTGTACTTCTTCTTGAACTTCTTGGTTAATCATTACTCATAATCAGCCCTCTTTCCCGTTGGGAAATATCTGGTGTCAGGATTGCTGCCAGTACTCTAGGCATAGAACAAATTTTTAAAATATCAGTTTCTGCATCGGTGTCAATTTCTGATGATTTAGTTCTATAATATTGCTCTGAACTACTGGATTCTGATGCCTGAATTCGGCCCTTAGTTTTTCCAAACTGCTTTTTGGCCGAATGGACAGAGCTTTTTTCTACTTTTCTTTTGTCAAAGCTTAGTGAGAATCAGCTGCTTTATTTTTTGAGTTTTTCAGGCTTTTCTTCAAATAAAGCTTGATTAGACGCTATGCTTTTAGTGTCTTTGCCCATACTATATACTTGGGAATTTGCAGTTGATAATTGCATTCTAAGTTTCCAAATTTCCTGAGTAATTTCAGTGTTTCTGGCCTGCAATCTCAACACAACTGTCCAAATTTTTGAAAATTCCTAACTTGTTCAAGGCATCATCCTCTCCCTATTTGGGACGATTGGTTTTTCTTCATGAGCTCCCCTCACTTTGACACGATTTTGGGTGTAGGAGGTACCAGTTGCAGAGCCTTTTTACTGGGAAAATAATATGAGATGGCCTTAATTCTAAATTTCCATCTCGATGTCACTGTTATGTCTGGCCAAATCTGCCATGATTTGAGCTGGAATCCATTTCAGAGAGCATCACTAGTTTTGAGTGAGCACCAGTTGTCAAAATCTGAGGATCGCTTACTTGTCAATTGTTATCCTGCACGTCTAATTGGGCCAAAGTTCCAATGGTTGATCCTCTATAGCGCCTGTAGTTTATGGTATTCAGACTGTTTAACACCTCTTTAGGCCTATTAAATTCACCTCGACTCTTCTGGCCAATTTCAGGCATAATTTTCACTTCAGGTTTGATAACTTCTTCCGAGGCAGGCTTCATTACAAACTTGTAATTTGATCCTTCCAGTTTGTCAACACTTCTCCAAGGTTGGGATTCAAATAAAAACCGAAAGGATAAAATAAATGTAACTTTATTATAAGCTATTTATTAGATAATTTTCATTAGGCCAGGCACCATTATTTATACCTCTAGGGCATCTCCTAAACACATTTCAGCACAAAATTTCAACAGCTATTTTGCCACTCTGTTCGGCCTATGACTGAAACCTTTTCTTAGGTTCATTAGTGGCGAAATACTCTCAAAAAACGGGAGGATTTCAGGTAAAAAATTGTAATAAAAGCATTCAAAATTGTCCTAAGATCTTCTGGATTTCAGTTTCGTCATACTGCTGATGAAACACACCTGTGTGAAATTTTGGCCTCAATTGAAGTAAATGACGCACCCCTAATTGGGACATTGGCAGGCCTCTTTCTCGATATCACTAGGTAACCTCTTTTGGGCAGTCCATGCAAGTGCTATCATGCTGATTATGCGGATTGACATACGAATTTCACCCTAAGGCGGGAAATTGATTACATTTTTCGTTCATCTGAAGTCCATGGGATTTCCAGACGTTAACTTCAGGTCATCCTTGAATGGTTTTGTATACAATTAAGTTTATTGTGTTCCCAATAATAAGGACCAATTGCCGAGATTTAATATATAGGAAATTGGCCATAATATGCAAGCATATTTGGGCTGAGCGCTTGATAAAATACTTGATCGAATTTTTGTTGAGATAATTAGCTTAAATTGTATGATTGCAATAGGCTTTGAGGTGAGGATATAGGTGTTAGCTCAAGCGTTGAAAGGATAAAAAGCCCAATCTGATGATTGTTGAAGGCTTATTTTTGTGACAACCACCAGAATCTGACAAGGTATCTCAACAGTTAACAAATCTTCTTTAAATTTTAAACCTTCCAGTTGTGTTTCCTTCAAAAAAGTAGTGGGGTTTTAGGGCACAAAGTGATTCAGCAAGATATCATTTTCATTCAGGACGAAGTAACAGTCATTGAACAATTGTCCGCTACTCAGGATCTGCGTGATTCCCAAGTATTATTTGGAATGGCGGGATATTATTGACAGTTTATACTCCACTTTGATGATCTTAATAATCTTAGTAGAATTTTTACATAAAATTGTATCATCCATTGGCGTCCCAAACAACAACATCCTTTGACCACTTATGAACCACTTTATTAACCTTCTACATTCTAATACACCCTAGCTAAAAGCATTCTTTTGTTCTCTCTACAGATTCAGGAGATACCACTGATGGGGCTATCTTGTCCCAGCTAGATGAAAATCAAGTGGACCATCCCATCACATACCTTAGCAAGACTCTAACTAAGGCTGAACGGAACTACCCCATGACTGAATGCAAATGGCTTGTGGTGTTACTTGACATTTGACTTCAATCCTTATCTATATGGTAAACATTTTATAATTGCCACTCGTCACTCTTCTCTCTGTTGGCTTCATCAGATAAAAGACCCCAATGTGAGTCTAGCTTGATGGTCATCAAGGTTATAACCCTATGTTTTTAATAGTCCCATGAGATGGAGCCATACATAATATTGCTGATGGGCTCTCGCATCTTCCTAATCACTTAAAACTATTCCTAAAGAGTAACAACTTTATGAGACCCTTACTCAATCAAACCTCTGGTCTCATGTGTCACTCAATTAGCAAGTATTTTAAATAAAATGTTTCTAATACTAAAGTTGAAAATAGAGATTTTGTAAAAATGTCTTTACCACTTACTTATCTTATATTCATCATTCTATTTTCACTAAGACAACCATTGAAGCGCATCAAACTCTGGGACACCGATCTATTAAAAACGCTTCAGATGTTGAAAAGCGAATGCTCTAGAAGAATATGGCAGAATCTGTTCATGATATTCTAAAGACTTGTTTAACATTCCATACCTAAACAATCTAATTTGATCTTTCAATTTGAGCCCATACCCCTGAGGCTACTTTCAATACTGTTGGTTTTGATGTAGTTTTCCCTTTCATGCAGCAGTATATATATACCTATATAATAATATCACCAAGGACCACTTAGCTAAGTGGATAGCGAATACTTCTGTGCCTAATGCCACTGCTAAAGCCACCGCTTTCTTTTTATAACCACAATACTTTTAACAGACATGGCTGCCCTCAAGTACTCCTACCAGACAATGTACTTTTTAAGCTTGTTTATTGTACAAGAGTTAACTTCTTTCAAGGGAGTAAAACGCCTTTTTACTGATCAAAACCATCCTACCACAAATGGTAAATTATAACGAGCTTCTGAACTCTAGTTTATATTTGCAAAAGTAGCAACGTTCTAATCAAAAGCACAGTAATGACTATCTTACCAGTGCTCTATTAGTATATTGAGTCATTTACTATTAGTTTATAAATATGTCTTCCTTACAAGCATTGTATGGTCATAAGCCTCTATTGCTTTCTATCCTTCACTCAATCTCTAGATTTTTTAGTTCAGATAATGTAGAACTTTCTTTATGACAATTAACCTATGAAATGATACGCCTTCAATCTATGGCTTTGGAATCTATAATATATTTTAAAAAAGACATCCTACTAAAGCTCAAAGACCCACATTACCAGAATACCTTTTAAGAAATTTAGTTTTATTTTACCTAATTGACCTGGTGGTAGAAACCATAAGCTAGCTACTAATTGGTCAGGGACTTATCAAATGATACATTGACGGGGTACAGATTATTCCAATGTAACAACTAGTTCTTTTTGTTATAAAGTGCATTCATGATTACTTCTTTAGAAAGTATCATCTTACTTGACAATATCCTGAGGGATATGTTGTTGATTTGACCATTTCCAAATTCATCCAAGCTAATTTTGCACCACTTTTGACTTTGATCAAATATAATTTTAAAATTGACCAGTAACCAACTCAAATCTTTGGTGGAAACCAGACCATCCCTTACAAGACCAATTAACAAAAGAACCTACTTGGGTGAGCCCTCACCTGACCAAAATTATGGTGATGAAGATCTCACCTATGGAGAACAGAGATACTTTGAAAGGCCAAGTGTTCAAACAAAACGTCTAAATTTCATTTCATTATAACATTAAATTATTTTTCATCTTAACAAACTTAATTTTATTTGTCATAGTTTTATTAGGATTTTTTGATGTCCTCTTGCTATTCATCAATAATAAGCTTTAACAGCTTTCTAAGATAGGTCTCATCAAGGGACCATCTGGTACTAAAAAAAAAGATAGGTCTCATCATGTATTAAAACCCTTGCTCTGGTCTATCAGATCTCATATTCAAGGTTATCCAGTTCTCCCCAAACTATTGTCATTGGTGGAGATAAAATTCAATTTTTTTATTTAAATCATTTTATTAAGTTTTAGGGAAGTATCATCCTTCAGTTACATAAAGACCAACAGTGTAGAAACACAAAGGTTGGATTTTTAAACTCTTAAAAAGTACATTATATAATAAGCAAATGTGCATAATATAAAATTGGCAATCCTAGATATAATAAAAAATAAAGATATATACTTATAACAGTGCTATATAGTGTAGAAATAGCTTATATATTTACATCACCAAATTTTATGTAGAGGGCATAATATGTAAGCATCATTAACCTTAGTTTGGGAAATAAGGTGGAGTATAAACAAAAGGCCTTAATTGAGAAAGTGTTTTAAAATTATAGTGTTTCTATGATCATACTAAGTGTTGGGTACCAGCTCATGCTGAACGTCTAATTACCTCTAATGGCAGGATTCAAACCTAATCTAGAGGATTCATTATTGCCCCCTATTGGGGATCATCCTTGATCTATAAAATCAAACATTCCCAATGTCAGTCAAAAACCCTAGCCACGCAATCAAATATTTCTACTACAAACAGAAACAAGATGCTGCAGAAAATCAAAGTAGAAATTTGGGGTAGATTATGGCTTAAAAGTCTTCAGCAAATTTCCTCAAAAGTTGATATCTGATTTCCCCTTAAATATTAATTCAAAAATATATTGGATTATATTCTTTCAGAATATTTTTGATTGCTACTATTTTTAATAAACTTCTAGAATATACACCAATTAAGATGCTTTTTCAAAACTTAAGTTAGTTTTAAAGGAAATAGAGATCCTTGCACTAGGGGTTTTGGTTGCCCTGAACTTCTCCAAGATGGTTAGGTTTAATCCCCCATGTTTCAAAAAAACTGGTGGTCAATGCCAGGTCATCCTGAGTCCCCGCCAGACTTGTTGATTGTAAGGAGCAATAACAACTTAGCATCAGATACCTCATCCTACCATAGCTGCTCACCTCAGTGAGTTGGCAGTTAACACGCATGTAAGAGAACATGCATTGACTTGTAAACTTTTATTTCCCATGTCTATGGATGTGGACCTCCCCACTCCTTCCATAGAGCAGTACTAAATACAATCTTAGACTCTATAGAAGCCCTCCAACTCCTCCTCACTGGGGCATTTGTCCCAGGGGGATGAGCAAATAGAAAATAATCACTTATAGTACTTGCCTTATGATGGGCTTAACTGCAGTTCAACACTTAATGATGAAAAGGTTGCGTAGGACGTTCTGAGCGCTACCTGCGCAAATGTGTGCATCCTACCCTGTATCATCTATTAAAAATAGCCAGGTATCTTCGCCTGAGATACTTTGGCATCTAAAGCTATAAAGAACCCTTTACCCACAGATCCTCCAAATTTTACCATACTGCCTCCCTCTTAGGCGGCGAGAACCAAAGTGCCATTTTGAAAAGTTGGCAACTCATCAATGAGATGCAAGCTTTATTAAAACGTCTTGAAAAGAAAACGAGATATTTAGCTGTTCAGAACTATCCAATCTTTTTCAGTAATCTGAAAAGTCAATCTACACACTAACTGGAGTTATTACCACAGAAGTACTACCCCCAACTCAACAACTTGAAAGCTTCAGTGGGTGATCACCTCTGTTACTTTAAGGAGATAAATTAAGATGCTCAAGATACTTAGGACAACGCTCATTTGTCTGGACTGCCAGGAATGCTGAGTGATGTTGGTCCTTCTGAAATCGTTGTATTACCTGACCCCTGAGCCACCTGAAACATGTGGAACACCTTGTCTCACTCAAATGCCAAGAAAACCAGGGCACCTAGGTCTCCTGGGCCTCCAAGCCTTAGTACTGGTTTGGAGATCTTTGAGTACAGGCTTAACTCATTAATACAGCAAATACAACATTCTGATGTTCAACTAGGACGCGTAGCTCAAGGAGTGGAGCTTACTTGGGATTGGATGCCTCTCCATGCTGAAGTTTCCTTAGGCGCTCACCACAGTAAATCAAAACCTTGGCTACCCTACCCTCCTTAGTAAGGGGCTCAAGCAGCAAATGCTCAACAACATACAGCACCAACTTGAAGAACATGAAATAACTGCTATTTTTGAAAGAAATAAAACAGTTGACCCAGCTCTTCACCTAAAAACGGCCTTTCGTGCCACCCATTCATGCGTTGATTTAGAAATAATGATGTGAACAATTTGCGTAGTCAAGTGGATGCTCTCCATACTCAAGAATATTTTTATGGGATACCGCTTCCTCTTTTTGATAAAGGCGCAGCTCTGAGGATGTTCGTTATCCATCCACTCACCCCTCTTGGTAATTTATTCAAGCCATCCTTCAAGGACAAGTATCTCAAAGGAGGGAGGTGTTTTCTTTTTTTTGTATTGCTACAAAGAGTATAATGGAGGAAGCTAACAACTATCAACGGGGAAAGCACTTAATTAACCGCCTCATCTGAGTAGCGCAGGATATGATGTTGCCCTATTTGATGACCTGTTGCACTTGGAACAATGCATAGGCTGCTCTACTCTGGAAATTAGAAGTTTATATAACTCTCACCATACAAAAACAGCCGCTTATAGGGATCAGCCTCAAATGGGGAAAACCATCAATGAGTTTTACCAAAGGCTTTATATTGAAACACAAGATCTAGTTGCAGTAAATTGAAACATTTTAGATGACGCTATTACCACTGCCTGTTCAGCATAAAAAGCCATACTTAACATCCATCCATTCCCCAAAGAGGTGAAGCTCAAATTAACGTTTCTCCTGCATATTAAGGAATCCCTTATGGAAATTAATTATAGTCTGTTCATCCTCCTGCTAGGCCTCCTCGTCTTACCCACAAGCCTCAGTCCCAAGTTTAAGTGGTAACGCCTCCCAAATCTCCTGTATCTGACCTGAACTGCAGATATTTCAAGCTTACCAACTATACCTTGGACAACTGCCACTGACTCCTTTGGCATAACGCATAAAAAATCTTGTCAGTTTAGAGAAACAGGCTCCCTTTGCTGAAAAAAAATAAGCGCCTCATATTTCCAGTTCTATGTCTAGTACTCACAGCTGGTTTTATTAGCCACCCAAGCCAAATTCAACTTACCCCCTTGTCAGATTAACAGTTCTCTTGACTGTATCCGAGGTTTGAAATGAACTCACATATGTAAACCTAGCTTAGAGGTCGATAAAGATGAAAGATGGGATGAATAGACTACTATATTGAGTTAAAAACATTTATTATTTACTGAAAAGTATGGAAATGATGCTGAGAGTACCTCCACGACCTCATATGATCAGATTTTTACACCCTTCCATATAACTGCCTAGTTGACTCCTTTATTATTCTTTATAGACTTTATCCTCATGACTGCATTGCCGGGAGTTGCATCTTTTGAGATTTTTAAGTGGGGGTGCAATTCCAGAAGGTTTCTTATCAATTACCAGGCGCTTGATGCTTCCTTTGAAAATTCCCATTAGTGCTTTCAGTGGCAGGTTTCAATCCTAATGGTTTGATAGGTGACTTATTAGGGTTTTATTGGGAGTAGTAATCTTAATACATTTATTATCGTAAATCCTGACAACGCCCCCCTCAAGATACTGTTAGATGGGGATATAGGAGTGTAGGAATCGGCCATGGACTAATCTTACCACTGTCCCATGAGTAAGGCCAGCAATAAAGTATTTGATGTTACCTTATGAATGATTTTTAGGTTTTGGACCATTTAACAATAAGATTATTCTGTTGACCTCCAAGTTGATGTTGAAAAAAGTGGACTAGGTCGCCTGACTGGAAAGTTGGTAAGGAGAGTCAGCCAATGTTAAATTGGGATGTCTTCTTTCCTTTAGTGGTTAAAATCCCTTAGTGGCGAGGGCTTGGAGCACAACAATCTCATTGGTTAAGGCCCTCATAATCAAATAGGAGTTCTCGGGCACAGAGGTACTGAGTAAGGGCTGAATGCTACTTGGCAGACAAGGGGTAAACTCCTGTATAGAGCTTTAAAGGGGGACATCTTGATTATTCAATGGTAACTTATTTGTTAAACGAGCAAAGCGCTGGGTAATAGTGGTTCCAGTGCGTAGGATTGGAGGCGGCCATCTTTTGAGATATAGAAACAAGTTTCCATCAGCACGTTCCACCACCCCATTGGTTGATGGGATTATAAGGAGCAGTGAAACTTCGGGTAGTCCCAAAAAACCAAGTTAGCTCTAGGACTACCTATGGGGTAAAATTTAGCCCATTTTTTAAAGGTAAGGTTTGTGGACATCCATGTTAGGAAATCAGATTGGATAAGGTATAGGGTATGGCTTTTGCGGTGGCAGCTAAAACAGAAATCTCTTTAACCCATTTGGTCATATGTTCTACAGCTAATATATTGTATTTGTGCTCATGTAAACCAGTTGGCAAGGGGCCTACCACACTAATGCTGCAAAAATTAAGTAGACTTGATGAAGCCATAACTTAATGTTGGTAATGAGGCTAGCCCAATATTGGGTTCAACAAGTCATACAGGCTTTAGAACTTCTTGGATGGTTTTTATCATCAATCCCAGTAGAATAGTTTCTTAAATCATTTTTAAGTATTTTCACTGCCCCATGACCCACAGTTGTGTGCCCTTCAAGAATAACATCAGGTTGAGAAGAAGGGTGGTTGTAATAGAGCAAATTTTTGTTGATTTTCAGATAAAGCATTCCTCTTTGACTTGGCATCCTGGCTCATTTTTCGTAGCTTGGTTTTGATCTCAGGCGTTTACAACTCTCATCGCTCAGGCTGGCTAAATAGAATATATAGTCGGTCTTATTTATGGGTTAAGGCGGCCAGCACTGGCATCCTCAAAATACTGTCATCATTATGTTAGCTCACTCCTATATGATGTACAATAGTAAAAATGTAGTTCTGTAGTCTTAATGCCAACCTCGTTAACTGATCACCTGAGTCCTTCATCTGCTGCAATCATAGGAGCGAGGAATGGTCAGTAATGACAGTGAAATAGGTGCCATATATGTAGGGCCAGAAATTTTTGATTGCCAATAAACAGCCAGGCACTCACACTCAGTAACACTATAATCTTATTTGCATTGCTCAGGGTTTTTTTAAAGTAAGCCACTGGATTTTAAACTTGATCTTCATCATGTTGATCTAGGATAGCCTTGACTACTACATCACTAGCATTTTTTAACAGAAATAATGGCCAGTTAAAACGTGATGAACTAAAATATGTTTAGTACAAAGAGCAGACCTCAACGCATTATAACCTGTTCTTTTTCAGGTCGCCACTCAAAAGGCACAACCTTCTTTAGAAGGTATAAAAAGGTTCAGCTAAGTCAGAAAACCGAGAGATGAACTGATGGTAATAACTCAACATGCCAGGAACACTTAAATATCCTGAGGTTTTGGGGGCGCAAAATCTTCTTAATGACAGCAACTTTATCTGGGATGCCCTGAATTCCATGCTTTGAGACTTTTTGTCCAATTAATTCTATTTCAGATTATAACTAAGAGTATTATAAAGGCTTAAGCTCTATGGAGGCCTTCCTAAGATGATTAAAGACCCTCCAGAGATGTTCCAGGTGGCCATTGGAGGTTCACAAAAAGATAGTAATAACATCGAGGTAAACAAGGACACAGGATAGCTTTAAATCCCCCTATGTTCCTTTCCATGGCGCGTTAGAAGGTGGCAGGCGCTTCAAAGGCCCTGAGGCATTTTAGTTGGTTTAAAAGCCCCTCATTAGCCATGAGCGAATATTTTGATTGATCATCGAGTGCTAGCTATACTTGCCATTACCCACTAGCGAGAATTATAGTGGAAAGATATTTTAACCTGCCAAACAAGGGAGAGAGTCGTTGATCTAGGGTAAGGGGAAGCTTTCCTTGTGGTAATAGAGTTAAGCCTTTTACAGTCCATTGATATGTGATGAAAACTATCCTTCTTCTAAAACTAAAAAAGTGGGAGGCCCAAGGGCTACGGGAAGGCATCAGTAATCCAGCCTCAGGTAGCTGCATAAGCTCAACAGCCAACTGCTCTTTATCAACCTTACTCTTTCATTAAGGAAAGGATCTAGTGAAGTTGAGTGTACCCAAACTCAAAATGATGTAAAACTCCATTCATTTTCCAAGTTGTAGGTGGAGGTTGAGAAGAGGTTGCAGTACTCCTCTAGTACTTTTCCATCTTGGCTCCTTTTAAAGTTTTGAATTAAACTAAAAAATGGCAGGCCTTTTCAAAAAGTTACTTTATTGACCTCACCAAAAAAGTTGTAAATATATAAAAATAGTTATTTACACACAAAAGAATCTAATTCTTATTGGGAAGACTTAATATTTTTAGGTTTTGTCAAGGCTTGCCTTTGATATGATCTTTTTTTTCCTGAGAGATCAGATCTTCTGAGATTACTTGATTGGATTAGCGGATCTTTTTAGGAGACTTGATGGGACAAAATCACTCATCTTCCGCTAAGCGACCAGTGGAGGAATATTTGAGGTATTAAATATAAAGATGGAAAAAGTTGGCGAAACCCCAACACTTCCCCCCAAGATTTGATTGTGGATGAGGATGAGTCTTCAGAAACTTAGGATGAACACAATTTACAACGATCCCAGTGTCACCACAAAAAATTTAGCACTCAAGCCCTTTCTAAAATTAGTTTATAAGGACCCACCAGTTATTTTTTTATTTCTCCATTTTCCCAACAGGCTGAGAATGATCGTACATAATGTAGTCTCCAATCTGGCATGCAGGTAAAATGGGCTTACGTTGATTGCTCCTCATGGTCTCCTTTTTGGTAGTTCCTTCAATTGAGTTCATTGCTTGATCCTGAAAGCAAATGATTTCATCAGCCAAATTTCGCTTGACTAAATCTGAATTTTTGGGAATACTCTCATCATGTATCGCTTGTACACTCAAGGGAACAGAGGGATCTTGACCATAGATACTCCTAAAGGCGACATGATAATTTGATGGTAACTAATTTGTTAAGCGAGGAGCACATTAGGCAAATATAAGTTCCACCAAGATGGGTCAGAAGAGGACAATTTCCTCAAAAATGGAGACTAAGGCCCTTGACCCGCTCAATAGCCCTATTAGTAGATGGGTAATAGGGAATGACAAACTGTTGCACAGTATAAAATAATTTGGATAGTTTCTGTAGAAGCTGAGGGTTAGATTTGTCCAATTATCTGACATAAGGACCATTGAGACCTATACTGCATGATTATTTTCTGGTTAAGGAACAGCGCAGTAGTCTTAGCAGAGAGAGTGGCAATAGAGAAGTCCTTGACCCATTTAGTTAAATGGCCAACAGCCATAATAATGTACTGGTGCCCATGCAAACCTTGAGACAAGGGCCCAACAACATCAATACTGACCATTTTGAAAGCCTTAGTTGGTGTAAAAACTTAATGTTGATAAATGGGATTAGAGGCTCCCTGGCTTTTAAAGGTAAGTCATGCATCAAGAGCCACTTTGATAAGGGCTGTCATAATATTCCAATAATATATGGATTCAGCAAATCTTGAGTCTTCTTTAGGCCACTTTGACCCACTTGACCATGCCCTTCCATTATAGCAATAAATCGTGAGTTTGGATGTAAAAGCCCAACCATTTAGAGTTGACCTTTTTATACAAAGATCCATCTTGTATCATGGTGTCCTGGTTGATGGCCTCAAGGTAGGCTCAATATGCTTCAGATTTTTATCTCACAGCTTAGATTAGCCAATAAGGTCATATAATCGCTACTCCTTCTGGGGATCCAAAAATAACACAGGAAGCCGTGACAGGTTTCAGCATTTTGATGCTTGGTACCTGAGCTATAAACAATTGAAACATCATAATTTTGTAATTGCAGGGCCCAACGATCTGACCGCTCATCTGGATATTTCATATTTTTTAACTAGCTAAAAGGATAATGGTTAGTAACAACAGAGAAGTGGTTACCATATAATAAGGGTCAGAAGTGTTCGATCGCCATAATTTTAATGAGGCACTCACATTCAGTCACACTGTAGTTTCACTCAGCTTTGTATAGGGTTTTTCTATAGTAGGCCACCAGATGGTCAATTTGATCCTCGTTTTACTGAGACAGGATTGCCTCAATAGCAACATAACTCGCATCATCGTGCAGAATAAAATGCTTATCAAGATGAGGCTGGATCAAAACAGGCGCTTTGGTCAGAGCAGTTTGAAGCGAATTAAAGGATTTCTCCTTAGCATATCCCCACTCAATTGGTACCTCTTTTTAATAGATAGAATATAGACTCAGCTAAATTAGCAAACTTAGGTATAAATTGTCAATAGTACCTGACCATCCCAAAGAAGACCTGTATATCATGCAAGGAGCCAGAGAAAACATTCGGCTATAAGCCTTAATTTTGCCCAGTAGGGGTTGAATCCCCTTATCTAAACTTTGCATCCTAAAAACTATATTTCGCTCAGAAAGAAATAGCATTTGGGAGGTTTGGCTTTAATGAAGACTTTTGAATTCGGCTAAAAAATTCTTGTAAGTGGTCCAAATGCTCAATAAAAGTCTTTGAAAACACAGTAATGTCATTTAAATACACCAAGACGCAGGTCAGCTTTAAGTCTCGGAGCATTCCAACATTGCTCTCTATAAGTAGCTAGAGCATTACTCAACCCTTGTGGCATATGGATCAGTTCATAAAAGCCCTCATTAGAAATTAAAGCACATATAGACCAATCTTTGGGGGCCAACTTAATCTTCCAATAACAAATGGCTAAATCCATCGCAGAAAAATATGTGGAGCCAGCCAGCTAATGGAGGGAATCATTGATCCTTGGTAAAGGATGGCTTTAATGAGCAATTGCGTCTAACCTACAATAATCCATAACACCCAGTCAGAGCCTTCTTTATTCACCAATAATAACGGAGAGGCCCAGGGACTATTGGAAGATTATAATAATCCAGCTTCTATTAATTGATTTGATTCCTTAGTAACCTGCGCCTCTTCAATATTTGACTTCCAATAGGGCTTGGCCTGATAGGAAGATTCTCCTCAGTTTCAATGGTTGCATCGCTCCATTCATTTTACCAAAGTCATAGGTATGCCTCACAAAAATATTAAAGTATTCCTCGAATAATTGATACACTAGGTTTATCTGATTGGTAGTAAGCTAATTACCAATTGTGGGACCTACAGTAAAGATGTCCTGATGAGATTCCAGCCCAAAAAGTTGTAAATTCCCAAAGTCTTAACATCATAAACCTTAGAAAAAAGTAATTATTTAACTAGGCTTTCAAAGTCTTCCAATCTACAGTTTTGGGCTCATTGGTAAGGTTCCTCAGCAAGATGGGTAGCATTCCAGAATAAGCGTAATCCAACACCCCTGGACAAGGCAAAATCTCCTTAAAATAAGAGTTTTTTAACAACCTAAATCTGTAACAAATGCCCCTTGGGATAGCAAAGTGAAAAAAATATAACAATAATCTAATTTTGGAGGAATATCAATGATATTAAGAGAAAACGGTACAACTTTTTTAATGTCATCCATCTTGGTGGGTAATTTTACTTGAGGTCCTTGAACATGATTCTGTATAAAAAAGGATTTTTTTTGTCTCCTCCAACAAACAAACCTGACGCTTAGTATGTTGAATAAGGGCATGCTCAGACAAAAGTACCAGAACCCAATACCCTAAAAGGGGTAGAGATTAGTCGGGGTAATTAATAAATCTGTCAAATTCTTGCAAAAATTTTGTTCCCAAAAGAAGATCATAAACTAAATATTTAAAATTATTACAGGTACCATAAAAATTAACTTCCCAATCTTCAAGGTAAGTGACGAAAAAGCTCCAATTGACCACGTACTCTGGGGACCTGCAGTCCCATACTCCTCAAAATGGGAAATGTCAGGAGTAAGTTTGATCCACATGATCAGCTTAGAAGAGACTACATTAATGGGAGAGCCAGTATTGATTGTGGCCTAGCAGTGACTTGGTTTACTCAAAGATCAATGCGAGTGATCATACTTAATAAATTGTGAGGGTAACGCCAACAAAGATGGCAAGCCATAAGATGAAGAAGATTTTTATTTATTATACTCAGAAAAGATATGGTCACCCTGGCTTATACCTGAATCATTATTAAGGTGATTGATCTTATTGGGTTTGTCCATCTTTTCTTCTCATCCACTTTCTTCTTATACAGCGTTCTTCAGTATGGAAATATTGATGGTAATAGGTACATTAAATAGCCTAAGAGCTTTCAGGTATGGCATACACTTTTAGGATGACTCAGTTTCAGATAATCAGAGATGTGGGGTTGTTTGGTGAATTTAGGAGGCAATTCTAACAAGGACTCCTTAATGTCCAAGATGCTTCAAAAACTTTTCTTTTCTCCAATAAGGTAGACTTGCAACTGAGTTCAGGAAAAAAGAACTGACATAACAGCAGTAATACCATTGCAAGATTCAACCAACCACAGACAATAAAGTCTGCGCCTCCTGATAGAAATTGTGCACAAAATCCTAATGAATTCATTTAGAAGAAGCTGAACTCCCAAAAACGCCTGATTTTGAGAAGATAGGTTCTGCACTCCTGAATTCCTTTAGCTGAGCCTCTTTAACTTGAGACCAGGTAGTGCAAGTCATTAGGTGAGGAACCATATTATCCTGAGTCAACCAGAATTGACAATTGGGAAATTAATTTATTTTTTGAAATTTCGTTGCCTCCCCCAAAACTTTCTCATATAGGTTAAGGAAAGAAATAGTAATACCCTCCCCAGTAGAATACTTACCCTTAAATTTTGGTTTAAAGCTCATAGGTCATTCTCCGTCAAGACATGAGCCCTAAGCTGGTCCATTTGGGTGAAGATGTAAGAGGATGAGTCAGAAGTTTGAGAAGAATAATGCAGGTGCATATTGGCGACCTCAGAGCGAATCTCATTGATATGCTGTTTAACTCCAAATGACCACTTTGGCGTCTACCTTTTGGGTTGACTCCAGAATTTGTTCTTGCTGCACCTGTAATTCAAGCTCCAAGAAGTTGAGCCTGAGTTTGAAGCAGATTACCCTTTGATTCGCATGCTCATAGTAAAATATCAGCATCATTAGCCCGATTTGCTTAGTTTATTCAGATCATAAGCTAGGATTGAGGCGCCAAAAGGGGTCCAATAGTAGTTCAGTCAAGAGTCAAGTTACAATCCTGGCTTACTTTGTGAAATTGCTTACAAATGTCTAATAATATCAGATAGGGAACTATGATTAGACTCAGACAAACTACCAGAGCCTTCAGGCCTGGAATATTGAAGAGGTCCTAGAGGCCCAGGAGGACCCAGAGGCCCAACAGCACCTGGGGGTCCAGGTGGTCCTTCTGGACCAGGAGGTCGACCTGGCCCAAGGGGTCCAACTACTCCATAAGATCCCGTGAGTCCTGTAGGTCTCATAGGCCCAATGGTTCCAATAGGCCCAGGGGGACCCACTGGTCCATGAGGACCTGGTCCCTAGGTAGGCCCATAACCTCAGGGTTCCCTCCATATTGCAGAATCGAGTTTAAAAGTAATAGAATGATTGCTCCAATTAAAAGAGGTTATTTCTAATTTCCTCTTCCACCGCCTGACTTTAGCTCAAAAAGTTAGTAAGATTATCTCTCCATTAAACTTGAATTTACCGGACATGTTCCACCAACTAGGAGTCAAGCCATCAAATACTCCATGGTCCAACTGAGTGATGTTCTGCTGTACATCATTAGGGAGAGTATGATTACTAATAATTGGCGTCACAATTATCCTGACTGAACTCGGAAGTGAAGTTGAAAAACTTAAAGATAAAATTGTTTAAACTTTGCAGTCCTTCTAAAGATTAAATATCCCTTGTTGATGTATTCCACTACTTGCAACAAGTGGTACAACGCGGGATGCACAAACTGACGTGAATAAGGCCCAGTACTAACCTTGGGCATCTTAGAAGTTGATATAAATCCCTCATGGTAGAGGGCACAATACTGGCTCAAGACTGAGTAGATCAAACTCTGGGAAAGATGAACCCATTGAGTAATTGCTGGATGTTGTCTCGTAAGGTTTCAGGCTGCATCTGAAAGCTTGTGATAAAACTTAGGTTGGATCTGTTAAGCTCTATAATTACATGGAACTCCACCGTAGATGGCGCTCTGGGAATCTCGGCCCTAATAGAACAAACCCAGTGCAAAATACTGCTCAGATTGTGGTATTGAGACTCTTCAGGTGAAAAAGGAGAATTCATTGTAGTGATCAACGTTTTCACTGGTGCATAACTCAGAGTGGCCCTTGAAGTGAGCCCCACTTTAAATGTTTTAAATTGCACTTCAAAAATGGCAGGTCTTCTCTCAAAGTTAATTTATTGGACTCTTCAAAAGTAAAAGTTGTAAATATATAAATTATATTTATTGACACGTGAAAGGACTTAATGTTTGTTATGGTAAAGACTTAATATTTATAGGTTTTGTTGAGGCTTGCCTTCAATATGATATATTTAATGTCTGAGAGATCAATCTTCTGAGATTACTTAATCGGTATAAGCGTGATCAATTTTAGGAAACTTGTTGGGACCAAATTCACTCACCTCCCCCTCAGCAACTGGCGGAGTAATAAGGGTAATAGATTCAGGTTGAAAGAAGTTGGTGAAGTTCCAACAGCTTCGTTGTTTGCTGGTGAGCTCTTACCCATTAATGGTGCCAATTAAAGCTACCAATGGAGGTGATTCTAGTTCAAACTTCCTTAGACGTCCAAAGCTATGGACTTCATCTATGCCTCTACAGGAGGAAGGAAAACATAAGCTTCTGAGGTACAGGCCCCACTTTACTAAGTTTATCAGTAAAGTTAGCCAGTGACACCAATATGGATCTAGCATAGGTGGGATCTAAAATTCCTGGACAGACCAGGGCCTTTTTGAAGACAGGCTATCCATGCATATAAATCCAACTATTATTCTGAGAAACATTGTTTTGTACCCTGATAATGACGATGACTTGGTACTTTATCAGTATAGTAGCTGCCTTAAGCAAATAGATGGGCATGCCCTCTTGGCCATCTACACCAGGAGAGTATACTTACTAAAGAGCCTCTTATGTGACTACTTGAGCCTATTGATCCAACTTTTGCTTTCCAACAGTAAATCCTGAGTTTTGACTTATGTCTTGGCGTCACAGGAGGTCTCAAAAACCAATAAAACATTTGTTCTAGAAGTGATAAGAATCCTTCATCATAGTTCACGACAGTGGAATAGTCACAGAGAAACTGGGTTCTGTGGAGAAGGTCATACACAGTGAATCCAAAAAGTTCTGGGACTAACGTTTTAAAGACACAACTTTACAAATAAATAAACTTTCTTTCATCATTATTTAACATACAACCTTTCCCTCTCTATACATATTTATATTGATAAAACAATCGTTAAAAGTTATGCACATAGTTCCTATTTTGTATAACCATGTTTAAACCAGCTGTCACATTCTTCTTAATTGTCTCTACTTTATCAAAAAGCATGAACCTTCAGTGCCACCTTCAGATTAGAGAACAGAAAGAAGTCAGACAGAGCCAAATCTGGTGAATAGGGTGGATAATTATAATCTGAAGGTGGCACTGAAGGTTCATTATTTTGATAAAGTAGAGACAATTCAGAAGAATGTGACAGCTGGTTTAAACATGGTTATACAAAATAGGAACTATGTTCATACCTTTATACAATTGTTTTGGCAATATAAACATGTATAGAGAGGGAAAGGTTGTATGTTAAATTATGATAAAAGAAAATTTATTTATTTGTAAAGTTGTGTCTTTAAAACGTTATTCTCAGAACTTTTTGAATGCACTGTGTAACTCAGGTTGACCAATGCAATAGCTTATGTGTTTAATGTGAGCTTGCTAAAGTGGATGGGTAGTGATAAATTGTCACCAATAGACCGAGTGCATTGTGACCACGCTGTGCCATATCTCATGTAGTGAGGCAAGTCTGTATCTACTTTAAACATTTCATAATCTAGATGAAATGACATTCACTGGGGCAACCACTATCAAAAATGGCGTGTACATGGATTTTTAAACTCAAAATAGTGATGCATGTGACTAAAACCCCAAACTGATGGGGCAGTGTGATTAATATGGGGTTAATCAGAAGAAGAGTAAGTTTTATCAGGCTCTTTATTATTGATGGTCCTCTACCACTGCCTCCCGAGTTTGATTCAGTAATGGACTTTGGGTAGGGGACGATTTTGACTGTGTTGGTTTTGCGCGCCAATGCCCCGAACCGAGATAGCAAATAGCAAAGGCGGTCCATGGAGTTCCTGGCCTATCATACGCCGCGCATGGAGGTTTTCCGGGTTTTATCCTCCTTTCCTATTTTCTTCACTTCCCTAATTGGTGCGGTATCGTCCCCAGGTCGGCCCACCTCAAATAAAAATTTATTATTGATGGTTACTTATTCTTCATAATCTGGTATAAAACGTTAGAATCATTAGAGGTCACTAAACAATCTTAAGGCGGTACAAGGTTTTCAGCATGAATGAAGAAGCGCTTCATGCTGAACCCCCTTTTCCACTTCCTTGATGAATATCAATAAACAAGTCTCGGTGCTAAGATGGAATCTATTGCAGTAGGTGCATTGAGGTCTAGGGTTCTTTTGGTTCTCAACAACATGGACTCAAGGATGGCCAGTAGAGGTGGACAAGGAGGACTTTGGATTCAAGAAGACGCAGGAATTTCATTAAGAGCTTCTTCAATTTCCTGGTAACGGGTAAAGTTGCTATTCCAAAGAATCGTGAGCAATTAGACCTCAGAATAAGAAATTAATGTGAAGAATACCACAGTCAAGGCGTCGTCAATATAATTTGATTAGTGGTCACTATGGGTTGTGCTTGGGCATATAATCGGCTGAGGAACTCCAAAGGACTCTCTTTTTTGCTCAGACGAATGGCCATGAAAGCCTTCTTCTGAAGGCTAGATCCTGGTTGTTTCTGAATTCTTGGACTAGGGCAATGTTGCAATTGGTTTTACAGTGGAGTAAGATCCGCAATGTAACTTTGCACTTGATTGATTTGACTATATGAGGACAGTATACCACTAATAAAACATGAAGCTTAATATGATTATACGCTAAATTGATTGCAACATTCCTAGTTCCGCCATATCCTTGTTAGATACTGTCATGGGTAGAGATCCATCATGAGCATAAGATAAAGATTCGCTGATGAAATTAGTCTCTGAGTGTGCGTTGCCATGTTTATACCTGTTCCATTCCGTGAACTCTCCAGAATACATTAGGGCGTCTTGAAGATAGGCTGTATGCCAGCCTTATCCATGAATCTCAAATCTTCCTACAGTTCCCCTTTTTAATCCACTGTTAGGCTACTGACATTGTCACAGGGTCTGACCTGAGGTTGGGTACATCCCTAAAACAGAATGGGCAAAGGTCAGTATGTGTTACAGACTCCGCTGGATACTTCTAGTAGCTCATCGTAAATGGTTATAACATTCGTGATGGGTTCAACTGGACAATTTTAGTAATTCTCAATGAGAACGGAATGAAGATGTGAGATGATTCGATTGGGCAATGGTTTAATAAGATTTGATCTGTCAGTAATCAGCTTTGAATTCTAGTTAATTCATAAATGCTTAATTTCAGGGGTCAGAAAATTCTAGCAAAGTATGATGGTGATTAGGGAAGACAATCCACTGGGAGATATCAGTAGCAGTACAAGGGCATCGGTGAGGTCTTTAGGGCATTAGGGGATTATTGTAGAAGTTGATATCCAATAGTTGTTCATAACTAAAAATTGCAAAATCTCCCTCCCCACTTGACAAAACATAGGGGATTGAATGATTGTGGTCAGTGATAAGATTATTGTTTAGCGGAGTTGGAAGTTTGACTCCCTGCTGGAAGTAATTATTAAATTTAGTATGCACTTGGTTGATGACATGTTCCTGAGGGGTCCTTGATTGTTTACGTATCTGTCAAAGTTTTTTGATGACCTCAAGTGGTCCTTTTCAGATAAGTTTTAGCTTACTCATCTGTCCAAACCCATTATTGTCATAGTAAAGTACTTTCTCCCCTATGAAGAAGCAGGGAAGGGTATGGCGGTTCCAGTTGTCATGCTCGCTGCATCTCATTTTCTGTGCCAGCACATTTGAGGAAGTCTCAGTATGAAGGTTGATCAATATCAAACAAGGTTTTCCAAATATTGACTAGGGGTCATTCCTTCTACGCAACACAGGGATATAGTATCAGAGGTAGCATGGGTTGTTATTTATAAAAGAGCTGAAGCTGAAATATTTTCCTGTGGACGATTGGTATGCAATGTTGTAAGTGAAGATGGTGAAAGGAAAGAGGAAGGTAATAACTGTACGGTTTTCCTGACGCCAATTTCCATATAAAACCATCTAAGGTACCATTGACCCATTCCATTGGTCTTGGGGTGATAGGGCGCCGACAGGACTCCTTGGACCCCATCAAATTATTAAGTTTGTGCGATTACCTGAAAAGTGAAGTAAGTTGCATTATTTGTCAGAAGGAACTTGATATACCCATGTTTGTAAATGATGTTTACCAAAATAAACCTGGTGGTTGTCACAGCCCCTTGGTCTCTATTTTTGGCTTTGACACATATTAAGATTGTGGTGGAGGGTGACCACAATGTACTTGAAATGGCCCCTGTTGGTGATTAATGGTCCCAAGACATCAATCAACATGGCGTGAAATGCAAAGTTTAGTTTAGAGTGTTGATACGAGGTGCTTTTTTGGTATGGCACTTCTGCTTGACACTCTCTGCAGCAGCAAAAAGCTTTGTAGATATTAAAATGCATCGATTCCCAGTAAAGGTTTTGTTTCAGTTGCTCGTATGTCTTCCTGAATCCAATGTGGCCTGTAGCTTTATGAGCCCAATGATCAGGTCCATATGTTTGGTGGGTCATGGTATGATTTACTCATGGTCTCCAATTTGTTTGAAAAGTTTTTCATCCCTAATGGTGGTGTTGCTCATCAGGCGGTCTAGGGTGCGCTTTACTTCTTTGGGTTCAATGTTGTAGTCCTTACTCAGAATTTTGTCATATAGAACATCATCCAGATTGCCAGTCAACGCAATGGTGGATAGTCTAGACAGTGCATCAGCGTTTTGATGTTTCACTCCAAAGCTGGTGTTGGTCTTGAAGTCATATGCCTGCAACTTCAGCGACCATTTCAATAGGCGCCCCTCCAGCTCCTTGAGGTTCTGGAGCCAAAAAAGTGAGGAGTGTTCAGTTATCACCTTGAAATGAGCTCCATGGATTTAGACCCTAAATTGCTTGCAGGCATAGATCACAGCTAAACATTCTTTCTTGGTGACCGTATAATTCCGCCTATGTACATCAACATTTGACTGCAATATGCTACATAATATTTTACCCCTTAGTCATCAAGATGGGAAAATATGGCCCCTATGTCAGTAAGGAATATGTCCATATGGATCATTAATGTTTAACAAAATTCAGATATCATTATCTTTGCCAAAGAAAAACAGGTGCGGAGTCAGTCAAATGCCAGCTGACTGGTTGTCGTCCATTTAAATTGGGTATCATTCTTCAACAGATGTAATAATGGTTCCCCTATTTTAATTTTAATTCTTCATGAACCTTTAGTAGTAGGCGACTATCCTATACAAAATATGGATGTCTTGCTTAATGGCCAGCGTCACCATCTTCTTGATGGACTACATTTTGGTTATCTGAGGCCGTAAGCCCTTTTTGTCAATAACAAAGCCCAGGTACTTGAGCTGTTCTCTAAAAAGTTTTTGTGGCCTTAATTTTAAGATTGTTGATGGAAAGTCAGTGAAAGCCTTCAACTAAACGCTGCAAATGTTTGCCAAATGTCCTCAAAAACATTAATATCATCTAGATAAACTAAGGCACATGAGATTCTAAGATCTACCAGTATGGTGTCCATGACCTACTAGAATGTGGCAAAAGCTTTGCATAGCCTGTGGCATTAACATGGGTTGGAACAGCCCATGCGTTAAATAAATGGTGACTTTCTTGCTCTTCCAGTGAAAGCTCTATCTGCCAGTAGCTAGAGATCAGATCCCTGGCGGAAAGTATTTAGCTTCACCAATTCAGTCAAGTGCATTGTCAATGTATGGAAGAGGGTATGAGTCCTTCTTTGTTATTTTATTGAGACTCTGGTAATCAATTACCACTTAATTAAATCTGTTAGTCTTTTTTACTATAAAACTAGCAGCACCCAAAGACTCTTTGACAACATTATCATTTCACTCTTCACTAGCTGGTTGATCTCTTTGTTGATTAATTCATCTGCTATCATGGACCAATGGATAGGGAAAAGTAAGATTGATGGGTGGGATCCAAGTCAATACGATGTAATATGTCCTTAGCACATCCTAAACCAAAGTTGTATGTTGTAGGATTTGTTTGCATCTCTTGAATAAGGCCATCGATTGGTCCTTCTCCTCCTCCAACAAGCCAACAGGGGATTTGCAAGGTATATCTAAGTGGACAGCCTCGCGATTTTCTTCCCCTAAACTAAACTCTTCTAATGTCTCAAACTTGTGTACATCTCTCAACTCTTCTTTCAGTAAGATGTGTTGGAAAGTGACTATTTGGTGCCACTTCACCTTAGTTGGATGTGGATGAAGTTTATATAAAAATACAATGATCTCTCCATTGTCTGGGGGAATGAGTCCTGTAGCTACGGTTGGTTTGCAGTGAGAGCAATTGAAGGGGGAAAACACTTTACTGTATAAACCTGACAGTGTCTGCAGGTCAATGTCTGTTTTCACGATGATCTGGTGGCCAGGCAGAATAGTCATTTATTGGACAGCCCTCAGTGAAAGGCCATCCTTTTCAAAAATTTGATGCAGTAGGTGTTGTGTCTGGCCACACCTTTTTAACACTTGATGGGTATAATTTTGTCCTTGAAGGCCAAATCTATGAATAGTGGAGATCGTTTCTCTGTCTTCTGGTCTCCACGCTGATAATACATTGGTATGTTCTGGCCAAGCCTAACCAGATTGTATTCCTCAAAATCAGTCTTGATGCCATATGTCTTATAAAAGAGGTTCCGATGAGTATGTTATAATGGGTGTTTGGTAAGATGTTCGCAGGGGCTGACACGATGATATAACCATAAACTTAGGGGCAGTGCGCTGTAAGCACCTAGTAAGGTGGTTGAGTTTGGCCCCGCATTTCCATATTCCTTTTGATGTTCAACATACTGCAATAGTCTCAGTATTTTACTAGTTTGGTTGATACAATGTTTATGGGGCACCGCTATCTACTATTACTCTGGCTCAAACTTTTCCTATGCTAATATCAATGCAAGTACATTTGAAATAATAAAAGTTCTTGACTTTTATTAGATGTAAGCCAAGCTTGTTGAATTGGCCCAAATAATACTGAAACTCGCCGCAAAGCAAGGAGCTGGTTTTCTTTAGTTTGCTAAGGGGAATAACTACGTTGACTCCTTCTTTTCTTGGCATGGTTTCTGAAGAAATTTGGTAAATTGTTCCATTCCAGCTGTTGTGCATAGAGTTTCACTACCACTTCGGCCACTTGGTCCATGTGATTCTCCAGACATGAGTGGGTGGTGACTGCTAATATGACATTGACCAAAACAGTTTAAAGTCAAAGAAGTTTCATCATCATGGGGTTGTCTAGGGATATATTGAGATCTGTCTGAGGTAAAATATCACTTTCCTTCACTGAGCGCTCTTTCTCCTGCTCTTTAGTTTTCACTATTCTCATGTGATGCACCTAAAGTTTGGACCTTAGTGGTTCACTGGCTCACGTATCATCCTTTTACACCACATTGGTGCAGGTGATAGTATGAATGAAAGTTCTTCTGGTTTTGTCAGCTTTCAGTCAGATCTCCTTGTTGTCTTGGAGGGGTTTGCCTCGGATTTGCCAATTCTCACAGTACCATTTGTTAGGTGTGGTAAAGGTCACAGTGCAGCAATGCAGATAATTTACTATATGAAATATGTTGTAGTCATTTTTCAACACAAGTAACATGACCCAGTAAATTCTTTATATGACTTTCAAGCATTCCATAGGGCAATCTGAGCATCATAATTATATAAGTCTTTAGTGTCATATAACGCTTGAGCTTCAAGGTAAAAACAGTTAGCAGACTCTAGAATCTACTTTTACTTCTTTAAAGAGATAGTGAGGAAGAAGGTCTTTCTGGTAGTCATCATCTCTGCCGCACCAAACTCTTTTATGATGATGTTTTTTGCGTTTCAGTAGGACAACCCAGTCCCGCTTTTTTGGACATCACCAACATTGGATTTTGGGTCTAGAGAGTTCATCAAGGTCGCCATTTTGACCTTGTCACTTGCGCAATCCATACTTATTTTTAAATAATAAATAGAAGGTATGTATGTATCCCTTCTTGCCAGAATTGCAAATTGATAAGGTTTTAAGATCTCTGGCATCCTTGGTGGCTCAGTTGAGACCTTGTGGAGCAGTTATTAGTTCAGCCCCACTGGTTCTGAGCCAAATCTCAGACGAATTGATTCAGATGACCCAGTGATGGCCATAGGATGAGCAGGTGTTTCATCATAGTGTTTGGGGGCAGCCAGAGTGGCATGTGTTTGGATTCGAGATGATGAGCAAGTCAAAGTCCTAATACCAAATTAGGTCTCAATAAGTCGACTCCTTATCCATCATAACAAATCCTGTCCCTGAAGGCACCAATGAGAGTTTCTATCAGGAAGCATCAAGCGCACAAGAATCAATGGAGATGCCTTCAGGAATCTTATCCCCACTTCCCAAACTTTAAGAGTCATAAACCCACCATTTTTATGAGAATGACGCAGAACAATGAGGGCACCAATCAGGCAGTCAATCCAGATGACTGCAAAAGATCCTGATCATACAGGGCCATGGAGGTCCCCTAGGCACCACTTCCCATACATCCTATAAATATCAACTAGCTTTTAAGACAATAAGTTATTCTATCTTTCACCATCTTTTTGTTTTCACTAAACTCTCCACTTACTTAAAGCTTTATGCCCATTTATGATACTAACTACAGTCAAGAGAACTATTACGCCAAGATAAGTGTTGCTCACTACAGGGAGCTCTTAGCTGTCCTAGTGAAACATATATCATTTAAAATGGAAACAATAGCAATCAAGAAAACCAAACTGGTGATCAGATAAGAAGCGTAAATTGATAGAATAAAACCATACAATATGAGGTATCTCCTATCCAGAATGGAAGCCTAGATTTGAAGGCTACCTTCCAGTTTAACTTACCATCCATTGACAATGATCAGTAGCAACTCCAATATGAAAAACTAAATGAACTTATCAAATAACTATCAAACACATCTACTCAGTGGGAGGACGCTCAAGTCGCTCCTGCGCCTTTTCTATTAATTTTAAAATGCAATAATTATATACCTTAAATCTACTAACATCAGGAGAACTGACTTTGGGTGCTAAATGCTATCTCCAGATTCGTCCATATGGCCATGAACCATCTTCTATAATTAGCTAGGTTGCATCACCATGAAGCATCATGACAACTAGGGCTTACTCAAACCTTACAGTCAGATATTTTTGACATTTATAACGCGGCCTCCTCCTATGTTCACAACAATTGGAAAGCCATTATCAATAACCTTTGGTTGATCAACCAGGCTCAGAAATAGCTTTCCATGTTAGATACTGAAGTTCAGATTACCTCAAGAACCAGCTTTATCAAAACATACAGTTCTTTGAGGCCACCTGGAACCAGGCCTCAACCATATTGGGGAGCTTGTACGGACCCTCCAGTAGCACTACCAGGAGTTAGCCTCCCGTGATATTGCCTCTGGAAGTGAAGGGCCCGAAGGGCCCTAGGGACCAGAAGGTCCAGAAGGTTTAAAGGTTCCCCACAGGCCACAAGGACAATCCAGTCTCACAGTACCTACACCTGGCAATCTTAAAATCACTGGAAACAAGACGTGCTTTTGGTACTTGCTGCCTTACAAGGTTAAATATGCAACATGGCCTCAGGATGCAAGCTTCAAGTAGATGGATTGCCTCTCACACCAGAGTTTTGATTGAGGCCTTGTCAGATAAAATGGATAACTACAGTTCTTTTGCTGAGCTCACCAATGGTCACATCAATAACTTGAACAAACCTGCCGCAGGTTTAAACCTCATTTGGGCAATTTTGAGAGTCACCTGATTCTTTAACGTGCCAAGAATTAAGCGCTAAAGGAGCAAGTTTCCCATAAAGCCTTCATTACCTCTCCTAAACCAAAATTTGGATGACATTAAGGAGGATCTTGAAGGATTAAGATAACGATTGGATGAAAAAGCCCCTTGTGACTATGTGGAAACTGAGATCTTTGAGCCTGCACCAATTCTCGTGTCAATACTCTTTCCACCCTCTTGTGACTAACTTTAAGCATAGTTTCAAGGATAAGTTCACTCTAGGGCTGAAAAAGTATTACCTCCTTCCTTTACGCTTATGAAAGCTTGATGGAGGTGGCCTTGGGCTATCAGAAGGTGAAGCACGTCCATTCCTGTTAAATAGTGCCACCTGGGAGATTATGACCCCCCATATAAAGGAATAGCCATACCTGGGAACAGTTCCATACTACTTGCATCCAGAAATTCATAAGTAACCAAAACTTGGTAAATCAGAAGCAGGTATTCATGGATATTCGGCTTAACAAAGGAAAAAGTCTGGTGGATTTCATCAGGCAATTCTATGGTCAAGCACAATCTTTAGCAACTACTAATTGTACTACCCTGGACGACACCATAACTGTGGTCATCTCCACATTAAGATACTATCCTGAGGTCCAAATGCACATTATTGGCCAGAAGAATAGCTTCACCTGCATCTGGGTATATAAGAAGGCACTTACTAAAATTTCTGCTTCTATATTGCATCTCAAGTCTATTGTAACTGCCTCCTCCAATCGCCCACAGGTCCACGTTGTTGAAGACCAGAAGAATCCATGACCTTGATGCTCATACTTCTTTACATTCTGTCATACCGCCAAAATTGTTGGAAGAGACTTGCCTAGGATGCGGGAAAAGGGCCGTCAGCATGAAGGACGAGGCACTTATGTTGAAGTCCCAATACTGCCTTAAGAATGTTTACCAAACTTTAATGAGCCTATCATTGTCATACCAGAAGAAGATGTAGTTACCTGTTGATAATAAAGAAATGGATACTGCCTACTCTTCCTCTGATTAATCTCCTATGTTCCTTAACCTATCCCCACAGCTTAGGAGCTTAGTCACATGCATTGCTGTTCAAGTCCACAAAGTTCCTTTACACGCCATTGTTGACAGTGGTTCTCCCAAGAATGTCATTTCGTCCAAATTAAAGAAGCGCATAAAAATTGCTCCAGACTTACCCCATTACATGGAATATGGCATGACTGGGCCACAATGCAATCAAACTATAGGAACGTATTCTTCGCTACTCATTCTCTTTTGGAAGCTTTCTGTAAATACCCCTGTCATTGCGTTAGACAACCCAAGCTATGACCTTCTCATATGGACTCAAATTATTTGAGATTATCTGGCCGTCATGCACTATGATGAGGGATTCCTATCCCTTCTGGGACACTGGGTACCACTAGTTTTTGAAACTCCTGCGACGCCAAGATGGAGGTCAAAGCTAACACTTGCCTGTTAGAGAGCGAAGGCCAGATTGACGGGCTAAAGTATAAAGTAAGGAGTTCTCATGTATGGATATCCCCTCATGTTGTAGATGGCCATGAGACATGCCTATTTATTTCATAATACGGTAACTATACCACCAAAGTCTCACATTGTTGTTGACACTTGGGTCCGCTTCAATATCCCTCCAGACAATTGCACAAAATCTGGGACCTGGATAAACCAACCGTTAAGGGGGAACTGACCTACTCCAGAATTTCAGACCCACTTATGATGGATCCATATTGGTGTTATTGGCTAACCTCACTGACAAACCTAGGATATTAGGGCCTAATACTACCGCTGCTTATGTTCTCCCCTTTCCTGTAAAGCCCATTGATGACGTCCATAGCTATGGAGGTTTAGGAATTTTGAATAGAACCCCCCATCAGTAGCTCTAGTTGACACCTCTATTGGGCAAGTGCTCACTAGTGAACAACAGTCCAAGTTAAGAAATTGCTGGAGGAATACTTGGACCTCTTTTCAACCTCTAACTATGATTTCTGGGAAAATTAATGGCGTTTTACACCAATTTAAGTTAGGCTACACTCAACTCATTTAATTCTGTTCCTACTGAAAGAGTAAGGTTGAAGAAGCGCAGTTGGCTGTTGAGATTATGCAGCTAATTCAAGCTAGGCATTGGTGCCTTCTTGTAGCCCTTGGGCCTCCCCTCTCCTTTTAATTTATAAGAAAGATGCCAGTTATCATGTAGTAATGACTATCAAAGACTTAACTATATTACCAAGAAGAAAAGTCACCCATTACCCTAAATCAATGACTCTCTCTGCTTGCTTGCTTGCTTGTTTTCTGATTCTCAATATTTTCCGCTATGAATCTCATTAGTGGATATTGACATGTAGAGCTACCACCTGAAGATCAATCCAAATGCGCACTCATATCTTGAAGAGGGTTTATTTGAGCCAATGAGGATTCCTCAAGGTTTTTGCAACGCGACAGCCACCTTTTATGCACCAGTACAGGATCCTAGGGGATTTAAAGCTATCATGTGCCCTTGTATACCTTGATCATTTTACTTTCTTCTTATAACCTTCAATGGTCATGTGAAACACCTCTGGACTGTCTTTAATTGTCTTAGAAAGGCTTTAATAAAGCTTAAGTCTTCAAAGTGCTCATTTTTATCCAATTAAAATGGAGTTTTCAGACACAAAGTCTTGAAGGATGGTATCCAGTCCACCCAGATAAAGGCGACTTTATTAAGAAGATGTCACATCCTCAGAGCCTTAGGGATATTTAAGTGTTCCTGGGCATGGTGGGCTATAACCATTTGTTCATTCCTTGGTCTATAATTTAGCTAGACCCCTAGTCTACTTCTACAAAACTGTACCTTTTGAGTGGCGTCTGAAGAGGAACAAGTGTTATTACGTTGCAGACTGCTATTTGTAATAAATCTATTTTAGTACATCTGCATTTTGACTGACAGTTTTTTGCTGTTCGCTGATTCTAGTTACGTCATAGTCAGGTTCATCCTAGCTCAGAATGATAAATATCATGTTGACCACACAGTGGCTTACTTTAGAAAGACCCTAAGCAAGGACAAACGAAATTATAGCATTACTGAGCGCGAGTGTCTGGATGTGTTATTAGCAATCAAGCATTTCTGGCCCTACATATACAACACGCACTTTACCTTCATCACTGACCATTCCTCGCTCCAATGTCTGCAGCATAGAAAGTACCTGGAAAGCTGATTAGCAAGATGGGCACTAAGGCAGCAGAACTACATTTTACTATTTTTTATCACATTGGAGTGATTCAACAGAATGCTGATGGTTTCTCAGGGATGACGGGAAAACTGCCTTTACCCTAAAGAAGACTGAATGTATGATCTATTTTGCCAGCCTGAGAAATGGGGCTGAAAATTCCTGAGATCCAACATTATCTATGAAAGATGACTTGAGACACTCAAATCAAAGATGGAATTCTGAATAAGGATATCAACAATAAAAGGCTCCGTTAAACTTCCCTACTCCCAAATTGATGATATCCTCGAAGGACACATGACCTTGGGACACTGGGAAGTGAAAAAATTATGAATGGATAAAGAAGCGATGACATTGGTAGAAGATGGTTGAGACCATTCAGGAAGATTTAGAGGCCTTTATGGCTTGTTAATTGCAATATAATGCTAAAAATTATTCGAGCTGGGTTGACCCTGGGACAAATATACCATACTGAAAATGTTTTCTAGCCAGTACAGGCTTCAAAACAAAACCTGCACTAGGGGTGGAAGCAATTTTACCCGCTCAGCTAACCACCCTTTGCAATATAATGCTAGTCCCCGGTACTAACATTTAGTTGTGGCTCCATCAAGCCTCAATAACGTTGTCAGCATCCATGTGGTGGGCCCTCTGCCCACCAGTTAAACGGCCATAAATATATCCAATTAGCTGTGGACCATATGATCAAATGGGTTGAAGCAATTTTTAATTCCATTTTCACCACAAAAGCCATGGCCCTATTCCTTATCTGATTTATTTTCACTCAGCACAGATGCCCACTGACTCTACTTTGGGACTACGGGCTAATTTTCACCTCACAGGTAGTCCAAGAAATAACTTTACTTTTTGAAAATTAACCAAAGTTTCACTGCCCCCTTTAATCCCATAAGCCAATAGGTTGATGGAACGTGCTGATGGACACTTGTTTCTATCTTTCAGAAGATGGCCGCCTCCAATCCTATGCGCTGGAACCACTCTCTACCCAGCTCTTTGCTTTCTTACCAAATAAGCAACCATCAGATAATTAAGATGTCTCCTTTGAAGTTCTATTTGGGTGTACCCCTCAGTTGCCAAGTAGCATTCATCCCCTACTCAATACCTCTTTGCCTGAGAACTACTATTTAATTATGAGGGCCTTAATCTTTAGCTTGTTGGGCTTCAATCCCTCGCCACTCAGGGTAATGTCACCACCACATAAAAGGAGACATCCCATCTTAATGTTGGTTGTCCCTCCTTGACAATTTTTCAAATAATTGACTTGGTTCTCTTTTATCATCATCTACCTGGATGTCAGCAGAAAAAGTTTAACGTTCTTTAATATGGACCCTACAAGGTCATTACAAGGTGAACTCTGAATACTCTGTTGCTATTGTCAATCAGAGGACTTTTGTAAACTGAGTACATGGCCTTTTTCTAAAGCCCTATAACCCCCTCCTTCAGGATCTTGAGGGGATCGTTGTTGGGATTCAAGATGACGAGAAAGTCAATATCTGTACTCTTGAATTAAGTCTTGTTAGTTGATCCTTGAGCCCTCATGATTAAACATTATCTTTTAGGCACTTGTGAGAATTTTATTCAGGAAGTATCACGTTCCTTTGAATCAATGGAGATGCCTTCTGGAATTGCACCTCCACTTCCTAAACCTCAAAAGGCGTGGCTTCCACCATTATGGTCATGAGAGTGACGCAGAACAATGAGGTCATCATCCAGGTGGCCAATCTGAAAGGAAGTGAAAGAGCACGATTATATGGGGCCATGGAGGTCCCCTCAGCACAATGTCCCCAATAATTCTATATAAAGACACCTTTTAACTTAACAAAGTAGTCTAATTCACCTTATGTTTTTGTCTTCATTAACCTATTTGCTAATTAATCACAGCTTTGAGCCCATTTTGAACCCAGGTTATAGTCAAGAAAACTGTTAATCCAAAAATAGGAAATAAATGGAGCAACAGAAGAATTTTTGGAGGCTGCTGTCTTATAAGCTAGTTATGTGGGGGAAGAGGAGGGTACATTGATACCTGAGAATAACCACATGATTGACTTTTGCCAGATTGACACACTAGGCCATTTTAGATATCAACTCAGATCTGACCTGACCAGCCAATTCAATATAATTATACTAAGTTTTTGAAAAATGATTCCGCCTATCAAACAGGTGACAAGGCATAAAGGCTGGAGGGGCGCGCCCAGGGCCAAGGGAGATAGGGGAGGTCCCATTTTGAATCCAATGGGTTCAGATCACCTAAACCTATTGGAGCTGGCTCACTCTCACTGGCAGCAAAGAGGGAAGTCAGATGGGAGATTTTGAGTTCAAGATCAATTTAAACAATTCAATTTTGTTAACGTTTACTTACTCTTTGTGATGAGACTCAAACTAGGGGGATGCCTTCTGGTAAAGTGAGGAGCCATAACCTTTCCGCTGGTAATTGCTTTTGCCCACCACTCCTGACCACCCCCTTGATCTTCTCCACTAACTTCTTGGTGATGAGAAGAGGGGGTAAAGAGAATACCTTCAGGGGGTAGGCTGTCACCCACCTATTATCTACTAAATGGGCTAGATCACTCTGGTTAGTGAGGAAGTGAGCAGCCTTTCTAGCACATTTTTGGTTATGAAGGGATATTCTTCCCTGTTGAGACGCAAGGATGCTCCCCTGAACTAACTTTAATAACGTCAAGTACCATAATAATGACTTTAGAATGTTCAGATTTAATCTGAGTGGACTAGCAGAGGGAGAGGAAATTTGGTGTGTTTAGGAACAGCAATCATTAAGTTTACTCCAACAATTTACATGGATGAACGCGCTTAGAAAAAATGATTAAAAGTGTTTACTAAGGAACAAGACTCCAATTTTCCCAGTGGTGCATCTTGTAAACAATCAAATATAGTATTGAAAATGGATCAACCCTATCAATTAGAACCCTTAAGCAAGCGGGCCCATTTGGCAATAATCAATAGCTACATTCTTAATTGACGCAATGGTAACTGCTCCTGTATTTTCAATATTGTATTTTTTACTATATTTGGGTCTTCCAGATTAGAAATATAACAAGTTATTTTATGTTTACTACTACTTACTTTTTATCAAATTTGTATACATTTATAGGGCTGAGCTTACTATCAGAATTATGCCTATGATAGCTTGTATAGCTGTTTTTTAAACCATGCCTTTGAAACTACCTAGTATATCTTATAAGTTTTAGTATAACATGATATGTGTACTGTAGGCATATTTCTTTGTTTTCCATAAGATGGAGCTTTAGTTTTAACTCTTAAAAGTTACTTCTTTGATGACAAAAATATACACTTGTATGTTAAATGAGATTTAGTGATTTTGAGTTATCTTTTTTGGGTATAATGTTAAAATCTATAAAGTGCTTTTGATATGTTTTTAGCAAGCCTTTGAAATCCATTTATGTTGAAAATATAATGGAAGTCTATACTGAGTTTCAGGAGATTATCTGTAACTCTCTCATTCCCTGAGAGGTGGTGTGGAATGCACTGCCACACAACTAGGGGACAAGTTGATTACAGTAATGGGGAGAAGTCATCCTGAAAGTTGCCAGTACAAAGGGGACCCAAGGAGATTGTGTAAAAAAGTGTGTAAATTACTAAATAAACTAAAAATGCAAGGAGTTGGTTGGACCCCAATGAGAGTCTTTAACCAAGTGCGGATCAGTATTGTGGTTCTTGGGAGCCTCAATTTGGAGGGGTCCAGGCTTTCCCAGGGGGAAATAGAATCCATGGATAATTTTGACAAAATAAAATGACTATGTTAGAAACTTCCTCCAGGAGGTCTGCAAAGGGGTCAAACCAAGGGTCCATCTGATAAGCCAAAATGAACATAGATTTAGTTAATCCAGCTGACTTGCAAAGAAGGTTGGTCTTAAACAAATACTTCTTTAAAGAATATGGGGATATCATTTTCTCTTGAGCAAGGCACTGCAGCGATTCCAACCAAAAACACAAACTACCATCCATTGTTGTACTATAGCTGAAGTAAGCTCGCACTTGAGTGATTGACTGCAATTATTTTGCAGATTCAGCAATATGTTAAATGGAATGGGACTCAAAGCCCTATTTTCCAAGCAAGTTTAAAATCACATCATAATTCAAAATTAAGTATTACACTTCAGAGAAAATTATGTAAAGCTAATTTGACCTCATTCACACCCCCAGAACCAAGCTGGGCATATTTTGCCCTTACTCAGCGTCCAGGGTATGCTTCAGGTCAGGCAGTTCACTATCTTGATCCCCTTGGCCTCCTCCCTCTCAGCTTTTTTGGTAAACTCTGACCCACAACTATGTCACTTAAATGAAATCACCTTTCCATTTCTGAGTCGCCACCCCTCCTCCAGGGGCATTAGCCAGAGGAAAGTTCTTTTGGGGGGGACATCTTCATGGCGATGACAACTGGTTTAGCCTTGAGCCTTTCTGCATATGGTAAACGCTCGTGGAACGCATCAATGAGGTCCTGGGCATGAACACAGTCACATGATGGGACCCAGCTATTCTCCACGACATCAAAACCTTTTCATGACACCAGGCACTCCAGTCTTTTCCTTACACGATGGGAGGCTTTAATCTCCTCTACTTACAACTCTGGGTTCCCATCTGCAAGGTATGCCTCTGGAGTCTCAGGCTGGGGACCCTTTAAATAAGGTCAGTTTGCTTTCATGATCTACAGCAAAAATCCAAAATGATGATGCAAAATACAACTAAATTGAGGCATGACCCACCTTCCTGACAATGCAATAAGGTCATATCCTCTTTAGCCCCAGATTTTCCATGACTGATCGAATGAGATTTTTATATTAAGCATCACAAGATATCCTTCCTTGTATGCAGGCCCCACCCATCTCTTATCATCCGCATTCTCCTTATAGATCTTCATTGTTGCATCCAAATTGGTGTTGACCCCTTGGTGTATTTCTTGATGGAATTGTAGAAGTCCACCGCTGCTTCCACCCTATCCCAATGCTGGCTCCATGTTAAAAGAGGGGTTAAAATCATATTTGGTAAAGAAGGGAGAACATCAAATGAATGCATGCTGGAAACTGTTAAAGCTAAATTGAGGCAGGGGAAGATGAAAAGCCCATTAAAAAATGGTTGACTGCAGTGTAACACTGATAGAATTGTTCCAGGCACTGGTCACTTGTTCTGTCTGCCCATCTGGTTGAAGGTGGTAGACAGTAAAATTTCACATATAATTTGAAGAGATTTACACAATTTTTCCCAGAATACGGATGTGAACTGGGGTCTGCTGTTGCTAGTAATCTCCTGAAACATCCCTTGGAGGGAAAAAATATGAGAAACTAATAACTTATCCATCTGCGCCGCAGTTACTGTGGTGTGACATGGATTTAGAATGGGCGATCTTTGTAAACCAGTCCATTACCACCATGATAGCATCATACTCCTCTGATTCATGTAGCTCCACAATAAAATTCACTTAGAGGGTGTCCAGGGCCCCTATTCCTTTTAGACTGGTACCAACAAAACTTCGAGAAGCTGACTATTTTGTTTTATCCTGTTGCAGACCAGGCCTGTTTATAATATCGTGCAAACTGTGTGGCTAATCCCTTCCAGTTATAAGTATGGTGAATCAGCTCCAAGGTCTTCGCCTTCCTGGGGTGCCCTAACATAATCCTGTTGATCCTTGACTATTTTCAGGTGAAGTGTCGGCAGAAACCCATGAGCATCCCCAGAATCATACCATCTCGTTCTTTACATAATACCCCATGGTTATTTCCTCCTGAGTTAACTTTCTTTTTGTGAGAACCATGTTATGTTCTGCTGATAGTGACTGAGAAAGGACGACTTTCTAAAAAATACCATACTCCTCCAGGTTCTCCATAGAAGCAACAACTGGAATGCATGCCAAATGAGGGTTTTGGATACAATTTTATCTGAAGTAATCACCAAGTGGGAGTTGTACAATTCCACCTCCTTGAAATTAGGACCTAAAGTAGTAATTTTTATCTCAGAGAGTCATCCAAACTATTCTCCTTACCCTTCATAACATCATAAAAGAACACAAATTGGGTAAGGGTCTCAAGTCACTGGGTTTACTGTGGGATCAGACGTGAGGAGCACGGTATTAAAATAGGGCAAAGTGATCTGTATGAACGCGGAATGGGGTGGGAAGAACCATTTAAATGATGACTCCAGTAGGTCAGTGCACTAACTAACGTTAATAGTTTCTTATCATAAACAGCGTAATTCAACTCGGGTAGGGACATTTTCTGTAAAAAAACTCCCCACAGGATGCTCCACTCCATATTAACTCACTTGTAACAAAGTAGCAGCTATTGCAAAGTTGGCATTCATAGCCACTATAAACTCCCTCTCAGGATCCACGTGGTGAAGAACCAACATGGAAAGCAGGGTACAATTCACTGCTTGGAAGACATCCTGCAGTGCAGAGGACCATCTAAGAACTTTGGACCCACTGGCCTTATATAAAGGCTCCGCTACATCAGAAAAACTTGGCGTGAACTTTCTAAGAAATTCGCAAGTCCCCAAAAAGCTTCTCCAGCCCTTTAGCTAAGTTTTTTGTTGGCCAAACACAAGTTGCCTTCACCTTATTAAGAGTGATCATATGGCCTTTATTTAAAATGATGTTGTCAAAGAAGGTGACCTGGGACTTGAAGAACTCACACTTACCTGTTTCAGGGTCAAATTTACTTCCCACAAATGCTCAACTACTTGCCTCAGGTGGATCACATGGGATGCTTGACTGGGGGAGAAAATCAGGACGTCATCCATATAAGCTACTAAGCATACCACTAACAACTCTCCCAAGGCTTCATCAATATTGCGTTGTAAATTTTGCAGGCGCATTCTTGAGCCCAAAAGGCATGAACCAAAAAATAGATGATTCTCTTTCTGGTATAGAATGCAATGAGCCATTTCTGCCCCGTTTTTGATATAAATCTAAATGAAAGCATTTAAGCAATACAATTTGGAGAATACTTTGCCTTTTTGACATAGCGAGAAATTTGTGACTCCACTATGAATGGATGAAGATCAGGTATGGTAACATTTTTCAGGTTGCCATAATCTATACAGTGGCATAAAGTACCATATGTTTTTTACAAAAAGAAGTGGTGAGCTTACTGGAGAGGTATGCTGAAACATGTCTCCCTTAGCTAGCTGCTCCGTGACCCACATATCCAAATCATCCTCTTCCTGTAAAGTCAAGGGGCTATATGGGGAGGAAATGCGGACCAGACCCACTGTGAGTTTGAAGTCACAATTAAACTTTGAATGATTTCGTATTAAAACTTTCAGAGGACGCATCAAATGAAGACAACCAATCCAAGAAGGAAAGTAGAGAACTTCTAAGCGGCCTTCAGCTGGGGTGCAAGTGCGAATTTGTGTACATTTGGCTGTAGGAATACAGCTGAATTCTTGATTGCTGGTGCCACATGCCGTTGGATTCCTCAAATATTTATTTAAATAATAAATAAAGCACTACTGAAAAGCTTTGTCTTTAAATCTTTATTAGCAGCGCCAGGAAATAAAGGAAAAAACGAACCCCTCAATACCCAACTGATCAGTATTTAAACCGTATTGAATGTTGAGGGGAATTCAATAATAGTTTCAATATATCTTAGACTAATCCAATAAGAAATATTAAAAACAGCCTACCAAAGCTTGTAATGCTCACTTCAACTTGGCTGAACAATGGATGAGGAATTAATGATTGGCACTATATACTTGTGCAGTAACGATTTAATGAGCTTCAGCCAATCACCATCAGAGGAAAATTTTACCTTGGGGGACCCCCGCCATTTCTATAAAAGGGGGTGGTCCCCACGTAGGTGCTTGAAGGGGCCTGGTTATGGCTGGGGAGTACCATTTGATGGACGCCCCAGGGTCCGCTGTGTGATCATAGTAATCTGACTGCTCAATTGTATATTTTGTTGCCCATGTATTATTTGAATTCATGTTACCCAATTTGTGGGGTTCCACCAAGAATCGACCAGGGTCTTTTGGTCAATAAAATTGTTAATGTTATCAAATCTGCTCTTAGGTTCATTTAAAACTCATAAATGGCTGACATTTCCCCTTTTGGCTATTTTGACCCAAGACATCCTTCTTTTGCAGCTGAGAGGGCAAATGTCTGTCATCACCCCCCTCAAGAATGTTGGGGGGAGAATAAGCCATAGGAAGTGGACATGTATCCAATTGATGGTGATCCCTGTAGCCAAGGATTTTATGGAGTACTCATTGCCTCTTTTATAGGTGATGGTGAAAGGACCCTCCCAAATCGATATAAGATTACCACTTCTAGGAGTGATGCAGTTTTGGTAGTATATTACCATGTCAGACACTTGGAATGTATGTATGGGGTTTGGATCTCATTAGAGCCTGCCCTCTTTTAGTCACCTTTTTTGCTAAAACTGGTCATAGCCTCAGCTTGGAGTTGAATGATGCGCTGAGCCAATCATTTCATAAATTCCCAGGTTCCCAACCCTAAAGGAGTATACATCTTTGACTAATAGGGCAGTTATTCCTGGTTCCCACCCATACAAGGCATGGAAGGGGGACATTTTCAAGATCCAGTGATAACTAATTCAGTAAGCCATAAGGGCACTCGGTAAAAACTTATCTCATTAAAGTGGATCAGAAGAGGCCATTTTGCGTAGAATGGATACCAAGGTTCTTTTTGCTCTCTCCACAGTCCCGTTGGTAGATGCGTTGTATGGAGTCAAGAAAAGTTGTTGAGCTCCCATGGATGTGGCCATGATTTTTACTACTATGTAGATGAAGTTCTTACCATTGTCAAATAGTAGTACTTGAGGACATCCATGTCAAGAGAAATGTTTTTGATTTAAAAAGGTGTCTGCGGCCTTAGCCATTTGGGCAAGGAGAGCCACGGCTTTGACCCACTTAGTGAAGTGGTCAATGGTTACAAGGATGAATTGGTTGCCACTAGTCGTCTGAGAAAGGACCTACTACGTCCATATTGATGGTGTGGAACGGTTGTTGAGTGTAGTTGGTTGATACTGATATCTAGTCTTGAAACCGGATTGCTTCTTACATGTAATGCAGGCTTCCAAGGCGTCAACAATAGATTCGATCATTCCATTCCAATAAAACAGATCCTTATTCTACTAATAAGTTTTTTTGCCCCTCATTGACTAGAGTGGAGCGAGCTTCTAGGATAGCAGGTATGCGTTCTGAGGGCCAAAGGTAAGGCAGCCATTTTTCCCCCATTTGCTTATACAAATTCCTGTTTTCCAATTTATGTGTCACAGAAGTGCTGTGCTAACATCTTCTGTACAGGCTCGTCCTCATCCTCCCATTCATTTGGGGTGATTAAGAGATCATTTAACCTCTCCTCCTCACTATTATCCAAGTGAAGGACTGGAAGCCAAGTCAACCCATCAACATTCATGTGATGGGTCCCAGCATGGTGTTCAATCTTCAAGTCATAATTATGGAGCTTTAGAGCCCATTGAGCTAACTGGTCAGTAGGATCTTTCATGTTCTGTAACCATTTTAAAGATGTGTGGTCATTAACCACAGTGAAGGTAGTTCCATTTAGGAAAGGGTGATAGTGCTTTACAGCCAACAAAATGGCAAGGCACTCCTTATCTTTAACTCTGTAGTTGCGTTCCACTTTTTAAAGCATTTTACTTTAATAGGAGACTAGATGATGTAAAAATTTACTTAAGGATTGATTGTTGGTTGTCAACCCAATTAACCTTTTTACTGCACAGGTTCAATTTCCTCATGCACTTCGCGTTGTATAGAATGTTTTTATCTGATAAAATTATGAAGACTATTATCCATAGTTGAGTTTGAACTATTATTAAACCCTACGCTTTGGCCAGTATTTCCGATTAGATACTATATAAGCTGTACTCATAGGGATTTGTTCCCTAAAATCCTGTCCACCCAATCTTCGTCCAGATACCCTGGTGACAGTCTCATTTTGCCCAACACACAGTTGGCAGCTATCCCTGATTGTGGTTCCCTTTGTCTCTAGATCCCCGCTCAGATCTCTACTCTTCTCTCTGAGAGTCTTCCAATTATTGCATTCTGCAATAATATCCTTGAGATGGAACATCACAATGGAAGCTGATAGTCTAACTATACACCAAATCGATAATATTATAATAATACTAATAATACTGTTTTACTAAATTCTGTCTTCCTAAATGCTGTTTTTACTATAGTGAATCCCAGGGAATTATATAGTAGGGGATTTAGCTGTCTAACCCTCAGTTGACACCTCTTTGATGAAATGGCAGCCGTTGCCATTAAATCACACTTCCTCATCTTGGCAGCAATGGTCTTCCCCATCCTGGCTAGGATTCCATTATTGGACATCCTCGAGACCTTAAATGGAAAGAGTTGAAAACATATCCTTAAAGTTTTCCTCTTATCTAAGCAAACCAACCACAATTGGCTAGCTACCTGCTAAGGTTATGGGACTTATTACTCATTATGGCAAGTCACTTCACCAATCGATTGACTCACTAGTTGCAGGTGGCATCACTCGCCTCACAACTCAATATTCATTCCCAATCAGTCAGTGATGAAACCTGACCTATCCCAATCAGTACACCTGATAGTTATTCACTATCAGATGCCCTTATTTCATTGGCCGCTCCACCCAATGAGATATTAGGTATTCATCTGATTGATCCCTGATGGATATGACCAGGTGAATATCCCAAAATCCCCCAAACGTAGTTCCTCCAAAACTTGGGCCAACTGGTTTCTGATTCACTTCTCCCTAAGTAATTTTCCCCTAGTGACACCAGTAATCTGGCAGGCTGGGAATATGGGCAAAAATTCCAACACATATACCCTATTGCCTAAATTTTCAGCAAGAAAAGGACCGGGGCATGAGAACATCACTTCAGACACCTGGTCATATACTTCATTATTTCAAGCAGAGTACACTTGTCAATACTCAATGCTGCTCAGGATGGCCTTTGGCATATGGCGTTCTTCTTCTTCCTCCTTGCTACCGCCTTCTCAGAGCATGGTCCCCATGACCTTCTGTTGTGCCAGGCTGATCAATTTACTTGTGACAATATTAGTCCCAGGATCCAGTTTTCCCCCTGTCAGGGTATATGACCCGCTGTCATATTCAGGATTCTTGGTCTGGCCTCCTTGATTTCCTGGTTTTCTCCTCATCCTAGACAGGAGACTCTTGCCATCGATGTTCATTTCGCGGCTTGACTAAGAATACTTATTTCTATTTGCCCTTGTTATTTCTCTCATAAACTCTTGGCTGTAAGTCATTCTTAATTCTTCCCTTATAAGCCTATCTCATTAATTTTGAGATTAATTTCCCCAAAATTGGAGCTTAATGGATTATAGAGTGCATAATGTCAACTTCTATATAAGTCTGACATCCCCCCTCTAGTCCAGCTCATATGTCAAATTCAGAATTTCGCTACCAGCAGCTCCTCAACAGTCTGTCTGATCCAGACCTCCATCTCTTCCAGCATATGAGTCAGGATGCTCGACGGAACCTTTTCTATAGTCCTTCCAGGACTCATACGCCTAGTCTGGCACAAGTGGCTAGTCTTTCCATTTAATTACCAGAAACGGTAACCAATCCCTCCAAAACCAGGCTTGCCATCATTTTGAAAAACTCTCAGCTGACTCTTCCCTTGCAGTCAATTCCAGAGTTGGACTTCAAAATCTTCCTGGATTTGGCTCCTTTCGCTGATTCTCCAAAAATCATCATTAATTCTCTGGAGATCATGCCAGTTGTTCTGGATCATTCATTCTTGGCCAGGTCATACTTGCTTCCTGAGTTCCTCTTCTGACTCGGTCAATTCTACAAACCCGCTGTTGGGATTTTTGCCCATATTACCAGCCTGCTAGATTACCTGGTATTGCTAGGGGAAAAATCACCTAAAGCGAAGTGAATTGGAAATCAGTTGACCTAAATTTCAGAGGAACTACGTTTGGGGGATTTTGGGATATTTGTCTGGTTTTATCCATCAGGGATCAATCCGGATGAATACCTAATATCTCATCAGGTGGAGCAGCCAATGAAATAGGGGCATCTGATAGTGATTAACTATTAGGTGTACTGATTGGGATTGGTTGGGTTTCATCACTGACTGATTGGGAATGTTTAATGAGTTGCGAGGCAAGTGATGCCGCCTGAAACTAGAAAATCGATTGGTTAATGAATTGACCTGCCATAATGGGTAAAAAGTCCCATTACCTAAGCAGGTCGCTAGCCAATTATGGATGATTCTCTTGGATCAAGAGGAAAATATTAGGGACATGTTTCCAACTCTATCTGTTTGAGGTCTCAAGGATGTCCAATAATGGAATCCTAGCCAGGATGGGGAAGACCATTGCTGCCAAGCTGAGGAAAGGTGATATAATGGCAACGGCTGCTGTTTCATTGAAGAGGTGTCAACCAAGTGTTAGATGGCCGAATCCCCTATAAATTCCCTATGATTCACTCTATTATAGATATATAGATAAAAAAGATAGATAAAAAATATAGTTAAAAACACATATACACTTATGCATTACTACTTTAGATCATTATTAGTTTTATTGTAGATTCAGTAATAGTCAGACTATCAGCATCTAGCGTGAAGATTCCATCTCAAGGATATTATTGCAGAAGGCAATAATTGGTAGACTCTCAGAAAAGAGTAGAGATCTGAGCGGGGATCTAGAGATGAAAGGAACCACAGCTAAGGGATTGCTGCCAACTGTGTGTTGGGCTGAAGGAGAATGCCATCAGAGAATCTTAATGAAGATCGAGTGGACAGGATTACAGGGAACAAATCCCTATGAGTACAATATCAAGTATTAATCAGAAATACCAGCCAAAGCGTTAGCCTGAAAATAGTTCTAACTTAACTTCGGATAATAGTCATCATACTATTATTGGATTATATATATTCTTACAATGCAAGGTGCATGAGGAAATCAAACCTGTGCAGTAGAAAGATTACTAGGGTTGACCTCTGATAATCAACCCAATGGAGTAAATATTTACAAGTTGGTGCTCACTACAGGGGTAGTTGAGTAGAAGAATTTATCCAGAATGTCGTACAAAGAAGAGATGTGCAAGTTGTGGACTGAGATCACCACAGTGAACCAGAACGCTTTAAACTCTACGGACCACCAGGAGTTTGCAGCCCTAGAATAATGAGTCGTCAAGGTGGAGGAAGGAGTTGACAACGTAGCCAACTTCGGGAATGAGTTACTTGGCAAAATAAACTCGTTAAAGAGGAAAGAAGGAGACCTCATCCAATAGGTCCTATTCCTGAAAATGGAATGTGAAGTGGATCTCGTTTGTTTAAGAAAATTTGGTGTGGACATTGAGAAGTTAATGAAAGAAATAGAGAAATTGAAAGCACACAGAAGTGCAAGTGATTTTGACATGGCCAGTGATGCCAAAGAAGGATATCCTCAAATGATACTTGGGAAGACGAATACCCCAAGAAATATGCCGCCTGCATTCAATGCTATTTCAGAGATGACACCTGAAGTCACTCCACAAGTGAGCCGAGTAGCCAAACCAAGAGAATCAGCCTGAAATGACTCGTAGGAATTCAGAGCAACCCCTTATTTGCCCACATTCCATCAGGATAACGCCCCAGCATTTTTCTGACTACTCAACATGACCATGAATAGATATGGGGATCATCAGAAGGTGTTGACGGTCATAAACTTCTTGAACACAGATTGCCAGAATCTGGTGTTACCCCATCTGGAGGGGGACAGCTGGTCTTATGCTGAGGCTAAAGTGGCAATAATGAAGGAATTTGGCAGTCCAACCCGCAAGTCAAAATGCAAGCAGACTTTATGGGTATTCAATTCCATAAAGACGAGTCTCTTGCAAGCTTCGCAGATCAATTCTACCAGGAATCGCAGATCCTGGCCAGAGCGAAAGTGTTAGATGACTTTGATGCAAGATGCGCCTTGCAAGCGGCCCTTTGGCCCTATCGCGATTTGCATTGAATGATGTCTACTGTATTCATGACTGAGATAACTACCTCACAAATGGTAGACAATTTGAAGATTTTGGGAGTAACGTTCGATGCTCCAAATAGAAGCTTCAAGTCAAATCCAGTCCAAAGTTTGAATCCCATGAATGTAGGCAAAGGAGAAAAGGAGACTTTTAACCAAAATGTGCTGGGGATAAGCCTGAGGATTTCAAATTGTTAAACAAGAAAGAAAAGGTCTGCTTCCAGTGTGGTGGGAAAGGGCATTTCGACACACACTGCAAAAAGCTGAAGGATCAAGTTAATGTGGTCCAGGCTAAAGAGACAGCAGTAGCCAAGGATTCAGGAAAAGGTCCCGCTGCCTAGACAAGGAACAGTATAGAGTGGCGGAGAAACCTGTTCCTCCCAATATTATGAATGAAGAAATAGATATTAGTGATCTGTTCATGGATGACAAGCAGGATCAAATATGTCAAGTGGTCAATATGGACATAAATGCTGTGACCAGAGCTAAGGTGAAGAAGATTGACCCCGAGATAGTTCAGGAGGTTGCCCGGCTGTATGCCCAACAACTGGCAGATAAGATTTGGCCTGCTGAGAATCCTGATGAGTTAACCAATGTTTGCTTAGATGAGGCCAACCTGTCAATTCACCTTGGCACAATTAAGGAATCATTTCCTGAATTATTGGCGCAGATCATCAATACCCTAGATTTGGCTAATAATGCCACAATTCACTCAATAGATACCCTATTACAATACTCCAAGTATACATATATAGATATTCAGGTGAATTGAGTAAGGGTATGGTCAATAGTCGACAGCAGAGTACCCATCAACATTGTGTCAACCAAGCTGGTGAAGAAGATGAAGATCTCTCCGGACTTGGAACACAAGAAGGAATACAGAACAGCTGGGCTGAACACCACCATTTCCTGTGGAGCATATAGTGCACTACCACTATGATTCAGGTCATTGGTGGTATCCGCGCCAGCAATAGTTTTGGCGAACCAAAACTACAATATCCTGATTGGAACAGAGTTTCTGCGGAAGTATGGAGTTAAATGTAACTTTGAGGATAATATGTTAATCATCCTGGGCCAGACGTTACCATTGGTATACCAGAAGGATGGTTAAGCTCTGTTGAATCTGCGAACAACTTCATTAATCTGATATACAATGACAGCATTGTACCGATTTTATACCAATTTATTGGTAGGAATCAACGCAAGATGTTGGCAGAAATCCTAGAAACCTGGGGAATTCCATCAAGAATCAAAAAAGAAAGGACCATACCAGCTGGATTTCAGATAATAGTTGACACAGGGTTGACTTTGGATATTCTGGAGCTGTTGTATGGGGAGGTTGGAAGCCCTTGGAAGAATTCCAGAGTGCAACCTTGGGTGGCTCCTGGTATAATTATGCCAGGTCATGGAGAATTACGAGTTCTCTTGGCAGATTTAAGCGAAAACTGATGAAGATTAAGAGAGATCAAATCATTGCATTTATTCATTTAATCCCAATGGTAGAATTGAGACAATTCCATGATTTTGGGTCTTTTGAGGAAATGGGATTACCAGCTGGAGTGGTCAAAAGCATCAACCTATTAGTTGATTGAGAGCAGCTTGCAGATCTTCCAGAAGGGCAGAAGGAGGAGGTGCTTGAATTATTTGAAAGATAACAGGAAGTATTCGCTCAGGATGATCACAATTTGGGATGCTTGCAAGGTGTAATTCACAAAGTTGACACTGGAGAAAATTTACCAATAAGAATGAGACTGATCTGAAGATTGAAAGCTGCCGAAGAGGTAGTGGGAGATGAGATTAGCAAACTAGCAAAGCATGGCTTCTAGTTCCATTGTCAAGTCCCTGGGCAAGTCCAATTCTGATCGTGAAGAAGAAGGATGGATCAAGTCGGGTAGTGATTGACTATTGGAGGCTGAATAAAATTACAAAGAAGGATTCATATCCCCTACTGAGGATTGACAATGTTCTGGACTGATTAGGAGAAGCGAAGTATTTCTCCGAGATGGACCTAATCTCGGGATACTGGCAGATCAACTTGCCAGCAGAAGACCAGGAAAAATGAGCAATTATCACTGCACAGGGGTTATACCAGCTGACTAGGATGCCCGAGGGTCTTTGTAATGCTCCCACAACGTTCCATAGGGCGATGGATGTGATATTAAGCGACCTGAAGTTATCATGCATCCTGGTATATCTGGACAATATCAATGTGTTCAGTAGAACGTTTACTGATCTTTCAGCACTTGGAGGAAGTGCTTAAGAGACTGTCCACGGCTAACCTAAAGATCAAGCCATGGAAGTGCCACTTCTTCAAGAAGGAGCTTGAATACCTGGGGTTTGTGATCAATGCAAATGGATTGCAGCCGCAACCCCAGAAGATAGAAGCTATTGAACAGATGGCTGTGCTGAAGAGTGTCCGAGACATTCAAGTATTCCTTGGGATGGTCGGATACTATAGAAGATTTATTCAGGACTTCGCCCAAATAGCTGAGCATTTATTTCATTTGTTAAAGGATCTGAAAAAAGAATTCATATGGAATGAAGAGGCCTAGAACTCTTTCGATGAATTACGCTGGTACCTGATAAATTCACTGATTCTGAAATATATGAATTTCGATCAGTAATTTATCATTAAAACCAATGCTTCATTGACAGCGATTGGCGCCATAATGAGCCAAGTAGATGAACTTAGGGACGAACATCCAGTGGCGTATGTGAGCCAGACACTCTCTTCTGTGGAGAGGAATTACACCGTAACTGAGTGTGAATGCCTTGTGGTCATTTACGCCTGTAAACAGTTTCAGGTGTATGTCCATAGAATGCACTTTAAGGTGGTGATGGACCACTCTTCGTTGCATTGGCTGCACAATCTGCGGGAACCTGAAGGATGACTGGCCCAATGGGCACTCAAGCTTCAGGATTATGATTATGAGATAGTCCACCAATTAGGGGCTTCTCACCAGAATGTGGATGGCTTCTCAAGGTTACCAATGGTCCAGTTGGTATATCCAAAGGTGGATGAGCTATTCCAAAGAGCATGGTCAAAGGAAAAATTGAGGATGAGCCTTGAGAAATCCAAGGTGCGCTTCAAAAAGTGATGGAAAAGACCAAGATCATGGATGGACAAGTATTCAAGATGATAAATGGGAAACAATTATTATTTCCAAAACCATCAGAAAGAGCAGCAATAGTTCAAGCAGCTCATAAGGTTGTTGGTCATGGAGGCCTGAGAAAAATGACCGACCATATTTACCAGTACTATTACTGGGAGTTGATTAATTATGATGTCGCAGACCATCTGGTTTGTTGTGTGGAATGCCAACTGCATAAACCACATAAAAATACAACTAGATACTGACTGGTCCAACCTGGATTTTCATGGCACACGGTGTCCATTGATGTGATAGGACCTCTGGCGATGAGCACAGGAGGAGTCAAGTACATCATAGTAGCCATTGACCATCTGATGAGATGGGTTGAAATGAAAGCATTAACCCGAGTTGATGCTACCAGTACTGCGAGATTCATCCTGGATCAAGTAGTATACCGGCATGGGTGTCCACAAGTTATACTGAGCAACAATGGGACCAAATTCACATCTCATGTGATCCTGAGGCTAAACAAAATAATGGGGATCTGGGGAGTCGTGTCAGTACCATACCAGCCAGATGAATGGACTGGTAGAATGGGTCAATGGGACGCTGGCCATGACGCTGAGGAAGCTAGTCACAGGGAGAACTTCCACCTGGGGAACGTACCTGAGTTCAGTGACATTCGCCTACAACATCAGTCATCATACAGCAATGGGAAAGACGCCGTTTGAATTACTTTATGGGAGGAAGGCCGCGTTGCCACCAATATTATATTCGGTAGTAGAACCTACGTTGGGGATGAGTACCAAACAATACCTGAACCAACTGATGAGTATCCTGATTGATATGCAATCGCAATCATTTGATAATACCTTAAAGAAAAGGATATGAGCAAAATTGATGGATGATAAGAACTGACCGCCATTAGAAGAATATTAAATAGGAGAAAGAGTCGCCTATTGCAATACGCATGGTTTCAGATGAAGAAACAAGTTGGATGCATTATAGTCAGGTCCATTCAAAGTAATCGCCAAGATGGCAACTGATGCTTATTCTCATCAAGAATCTCTTGGATGGAAGAGTAATAAATCAAGTCCACACTAATTATTTAAAGAAGTGGATTGAAAAAAAATAAAAAAAAGAGTTCCTGAAGAGCTGATGAACCATTAAGTTGGTCATGTCCTAATGATTAGGTCACGTCTGAAAAAAGGACCTCTGAACCAATCTAGATGGTTAAGTTTAAAAGAAGGGCCGCTGAACCATAGAAAACTGGTAGGTTTAAGTGCTCAGGATCCAGTTTGGGGAAAAGATGGACCTCTGAACCGAAACAAGGTCAAGTCCCATAGAAAAAAAGGAAATAAAGTTAGAAATTTTATAAAAGATATTGGAAAAAAAGAGAGAACCGATATATTTTTAAATTTTATTTATTATTTATTGTCCTCAGTGTGGGGACGATTCCGCCTATGTCACCTCTTGGGGGAGGGAGAATGGATCGCTGTAGGAAGGAATAGCCTGTCAAAATTAATATGCAATTGGACACTTGTAAGGGCGAGTCCTACACAAAACCATGTTTGTTGAGCTGACGCTGAGCCCTTAGAGAATGCGACTAGGGGAAGGGAAATGGATATGTTGGAAGATGCCAATCACGAAACCCCAGAGTGAGGTGGAAAACAGCAATAAAGGAAGAGGCAATTGGCAAATAACCCTGAGTAATCACGATAAGGCACTGGCGCCAGAAGATTTGTCTTGAGTGCCTGCCAATGGGCCTCATCAAGAACACTGGACATGTGAGCTGGCAGCAAAGAAGGAATACTTGAGGGAGGTTTTCGAATCATACCCCCAATCAGTGCCATCAATGGAAGATAGCAATGGGAAGCTCTAGAGAAAAGGTAGTCATGCAAAGAACGGATTGTATCCTGTAAACAAAGACTACGGGCTTTGTGGAAGCTGAAGCTGAATGACCAATAAAAATTAGGTGAGGCTGGAAGCTTCGTCAACCAACTTTGAAGAACTTGGCTGGCAAAGTGGAGAGCATAAATGGCAGTATCCCAATCCAGAAGGTTGTCCAGATTCGAGGGATTCAGTGCTAATGACAACGCCTTGGTGACTTGCGCTCAAAGTTCAGCATGGGGAGCTTGGAATGAATGCTGTTCCCAATTGAAAGCTCAGAAACAAGCACCTCGGGTTGGTAAAATTGACTGAGTCAGAAGAGGAACTTGGGGAGCAAATATGACCCAGCCAAGAACAAACAATCTAAAGCAGTCAGCATAACCTCTAGAGCATCAACGATGATGTTTGGAGCCTCAGTGAAAGGAGCTGAATCCAGAAGGGTTTTGAAGTCCAACTCAGGGATTGACTGTAAGGGAAGAGTTGGCTGAGAGTTATTCGAAATGATGGTACGCCTGGTTTTGGTGGGATTGGATACCATTTCCGGTAACTCAATGGAAGGACTAGCCCCTTGCACCAGACTAGGTGTATGGATCCTGGAAGGACCATAGAATAGGTTCCACCGAGCATCCCAACTCATCCGCTGGAAGAGGCGGAGGTCCAAATCTGACAGACTATTCAGAAGTTGCTGATAACGAGATTCTGAGTTTGACATATGAGCAGGACTAGAGGGGGGATGTCAGACTTATATAGAAGTTGACATTATGCACCTTACAATACATTAGGCTCTAATTTCAGGAAATTAATTTCATAAAATTAATGAAATAAGCTTTCCAAGAGAAGGAGAAAAATGACTTACAGCCAAAAGGTTATGAGTGAAATAACAAAGGTGAACATAAATAAGTATTCTTAATCAAGCTGCAAAACAAACATTGATGGCAAGAGTCTCCTGTCTAGGATGAGGAGAGAATCAGGAACTTGAGGACGCCAGACCAAGAATCCTGAATATGACAGCGGGTCATATACCCTGATGGGTGAAAACTGGATCTTAGGATAAATATTGTCATGAGTAAATTGATCAGCCTGGAATGACAAGAGGTTGTAAGACCGTGCTCTGAGTAGGTGGTAGTGAGGAGGAAGAGGAGGAATGCTGTATGCCAAAGATCATCCTGAGCAGCATTGAGTATTGACAAGTGTACTCTTCTTGAACCAATAAGGTATTTGACCAGGTGTCCAAAGTGGTGTTTCCATGCCCCAGTCCTTTTCTTGCTGAAAATTTAGGCAAGAGGGGGATGTGTTGGGATTTTTGCCCATATTACCAGCCTGCTAGATTACCTGGTATCACTGAGGGAAAAATCTCCTAAGGCGAAGTGAATTGGAAATTGGTTGACCTGAATTTTGGAGGAACTACGTTTGGAGGATTTTAGGATATTTGTCTGGTCATATCCATTGGGATCGATCCAGATGAATACCTAATATCTCATTGGGTGGAGTGGCCAATGAAATAAGGGCATTTGATAGTGATTAACTGTTAGGTGTACTGATTTGGGATAGGTTGGGTTTCATCACTGACTGAGGGGGAATGTTTAATGAGTTGTAAGGCAAGTGATGCCACCTGAAACTAGCAAATCGATTGGTTGGTGAAGTGACCTGCCATAATGGGTAATAAGTCCCATTACCTAAGCAGGTCGCTAGCCAATTATGGATAATTCTCTTGGATCAAGAGGAAAATGTTAGGGACATGTTTCCAACTCTATCTGTTTGAGGTCTCGAGGATGTCCAATGTCAGAATTCTAACCAGGATGGGTAAGACCATCGCTGCTGAGCTGAGGAAGGGTGATTCAATGGCAAGGCTGCCATTTCATTGAAGAGGTGTCAACTGAGGGTTAGACAGCCGAATCCCCCTATAAATTCCCTAGGATTCACCCTGATATAGATATATAGATAAAAAAAACATAAATAAAAAACATAGTTAAAAACACATATACACTTATACATTACTACTTTAGAACATTATTAGTTTTATTGTAGATTCAGTAATAGTTAGACTATCAGCATCTAGCGTGAAGATTCCATCTCAAGGATATTACAGCAGAAGGCAACAATTAGTAGACTCTCAAAGAAGAGTAGAGATCTGAGCGGGGATCTAGAGATAAAGGGAACCATGGCTAAGGGATTTCTGCTGACTGTATGTTGGGCTGAAGGAGACTGCCATCAGAGGATCTTAACGAAGATCAAGTGGACAGGATTACAGGGAACGAATCCCTACAAGTATGATATCAAGTATTAATCGGAAATACCAGCCAAAGCGTTGGGCCTGAAAATAATTCTAACTCAACTACAGATAATAATTGTCATACTATTATCAGATTATATATATTCTTAAAACGCGAGGTGCACGAGGAAATTGAACCTGTGCAGTAGAAAGATTACTAGGGTTGACCTCCAATAATCAACCTAATGGAGTAAATTTGCACACCCGCTGTACTGGTTTCTGAGCTCTCAATTGGGAACAGCATACACTTTGAGCTCCCTTACACTGAACTCCAGGCCCAAGTTACTGAGACTTTGACATTAGTGCTGAATCCCTCTGATCTGGACAACCTTCTGGATCAGGATACTGCCGCTTATTCTCTTTGCTTTGCTGGCCAAGTTTTTAAAGTTGGTCGATGAAGCTTCCAGCCTTGCCTGGCTTCCACTGGTCATTCAGCTTTAGCTTCTGTGAAGCCTGTAGTCGCCATTTTCAGCGTGCAATCCGCTCTCTGCACAACTACCTCTTCTATGGAGCTTCCCATTGCTATCTTCCGCTGATGGTGTTAATTGGGGGCATGATTTGACAACCCCAATGAGTATTCCTTCTTTGCTGCCAGCTCACATGTCCGGTGTCCTTGATGAAGCCCATTGGCAGGCGCTCAAGACAAATCTTCTGGCTCCAGTGCCATATCAGGATTACTTGGGGTTATTTGCTGATTGCCTTTTTCTCTATTGCTGTTTCCCTATCCACTCTGGGGTTTCATGATTGGCATCTTTCAAAAAATTCAATTTCCCTTCCCCTAGTCACATTTTCTCAGGGCTCAGCATCCGCTCAACAAATGTGGTTTTGTGTAGGTCTCACCTTCGCAAGTGTCCAATTGCATATCAATTTTGATGGGCTGTTTCTTCCTACCGCGATACATCATCCCTCCCACATAAGGTGACATAGACGGAATCATCCCCGTACTGAGGACAATCAATAAAAATAAAAATTATAAGAATATATTGGCCTTTTTATTTATGCATTTATAAAAAAATTTCCAATTTTTTTATCAATTTTTTATCTTTATTCTTATTTTTTCCTATGGGACTTGATCTTGTTTTGGTTCAGAGGTCCATCCTTTCCCCCAAAAAGGGTCCTGGGTACTTAAACCTATCAGTTTTTCATGGTTCAGAGGTCCTTTTTTCGGACTTAACCATCTAGATTGGTTCAGAAGTCCTTTTTCAGACTTGACCTAATCATCAGGACATGACCATCTTAATGGTTCATTGGTCCTTCAGGAACTCTTTCATTTTTTCCTCAATCCAACGCTTTAGATACTTAGTATGGACTTGATTTACAACTCTTCCATCCAAGAGATTCTTGATGGAGTAAGCATCAGTCACTGTCTTAGTGATTACTTTGAATGGACCTGACTATAATGCATCCAATTTTTTTCTTCATCTGAAACCATGCATATTGCAATAGGCGACTCTTTCTCCTATTTAATATTCTTCTAATGCCGGTCGTTCTTATCATCTGTCAATTTCGCTCATATCCTTTTCTTCAAGGTGGTATCAGTGCTTGCAATTGCATATCATTCAGGATACTCATCGTTCAGTTCAAGTATTGCTTGGTACTCATCCCCAACGTAGGTTCTACTACCAAATATAATATTGGCGGCAACGTGGCTTTCCTCCAGTATAGTAATTCAAACAGCATCTTTCCCATCGCCATATGATGACTAATGTTGCAGGCGAACATCACCAAACTCAGGTACGTTCCCCACGTGGAAGTTCTCCCTGTGACTAGCTTCCTCAGCATTGCAGCCAGCATCCCATTGACCCGTTCTACCAGTCTGTCTCCAGCTGGTATAGTACTGACATGACTCCTTGGATCCCCATTAATTCATTTAGCCTCAGGACACATGAGATGTGAAGTTGGTCCCATTATCGCTCAGTAGGACTTGCGGACATCCATGCCAGTATGCTACTTGATCCAGGATGAATCTCACAGTACTGGTAGCATCAACTCTGGCTAGGGCTTTTGTTTCAACCCATCTTGTCAGATGGTCAATGGCTACTATGATGTACTTGACTCCTCCTGTGCTCATTGCCAGCGGTCCTATCACGTCAATGGACACTGTGTGCCTGGAGAATCCAGGTAGGACCATTCAATATCCAGTTGTATTCTTGTGTATTTTGTGCAGCTGGCACTCCATGCAACAAGCCAGATGATCTGCGACATTGTAGTCAATCAATTTCTCAGTAATAATACTGGTAAATATGGTCAGTTGTTTTTCTCAGACCTCCATGCCTGACAACCTTGTGAGCTGCTTGTACTATTGCCGCTCTTTCTGACGGTTTCAGGAATGATAGCCACTTCCCATTGATTGTCTTGAATACTTGTCCATCAACTGTCTCAGTGTTTTCCATCACTTTTTGAAGTGCACCTTGGATTTCTCGAGGCTCATCCTCAATTTTTTCTTTGACCATTCTCTGGAATAGCTCATCCTCCTGTAGATATACCAACTGGACCATTGGCAACCGCAATAAGCCATCCACGTTCTGATGAGAAGACCCCACTTGGTGGACTATCTCATAATCATAAGCCTGAAGCTTGAGTGACCATTGGGCCAGTCATCCTTCAGGTTCCTGCAGATTGTGCAGCCAATGCAACGAAGAGCGGTCCATCACCACCTTAAAGTGCATTCCATGGACACACACCTGAAACTGTTTACAGGCATAAATGACCGCAAGGCATTCACGATCAGTCACAGTGTAGTTCCTCTCAGCAGCTGAGAGTGTACAGCATGAAATACGCCACTGGATGCTCGACCCAAATTTCATCTACTTGGCTCAGTATAGCGCTGATCGCTGTCAATGAATCATTGGTTTGAATAATAAGCTCCCAATCAAAATTTGGATATTTCAGAATCGGCAAATTTATTAAATACCAGTGTAACTCATCTAAGGAGTCCTGGGCCTCTTTATTTCATACGAATCCTTTTTTCTGATCCCTTAATAAATGAAATATAGGCTCGGCTATTTGGGCGAAGTCCCAAATAAATCTTCTATACTATCTGACCATCCTAAGAAATACTTGGATGCCTTGGACACTTTTTGGAACATCCATGCGCTCTATAGCTGCTATCTTCTGGGTTTGTGGCTGCAATCCATTTGTGTTGATCACAAATCCCAAGTACTCCAACTCTTTCTTGAAGAAGTAGCACTTCCTTAGCTTTATTTTCAGGTTAGCCATGGACAGTCTCTTAAAAACTTCTTCCAAGTGATGGAGGTGATCATTAAACATCCTACTGAACACATTGGTATTGTCCAGATAAACTAGGATGCATGACAACTTCAGGTCACTTTATATTGAGTCCATGGCCCTCTGGAACATCGCAGGCTCATTGCAAAGACCCTGGGGCATCCTCGTCAGCTTATATAATCCCTGCATGGTTATAATCGCACATTTTTCTTGGTCTTCTTATGGAAAGTCGATCAGCCAGTATCTGAGATTAGATCCATTGTGGAGAAATACTTTGCTTCTCCTAATCAATCCAGTGCATCTTTGATCCTCAGTAGTGGATATTAATCCTTCTTCTTAATTTTGTTCAGCCTCCAATAGTCAATCACCACCCAGTTCAATCCATCCTTCTTCTTCACAATCAGAATCAGACTCACTCAGGGACTTGACGACGGAACTAGAAGCCCATGCTTCACTAGTTTGCTGATCTCATCCTCCACTACCGCTTCAGTGGCTTTCAATCTTTGGATTGGTCTCATCCTTATTGGTATATTTTCCCCGGTGTCAACCTTATGAATTACATCTCATGCGCATCCCAAATCGTGGTCATCCTGAGTAAACTCTTCCTAATATTTCTCAAATAATTTGAGCACCTCCTCCTTCTGCCCTTCCAGCAGATCAGCAAGCTGCTCTCGATCAACCAATGGGTTGATGCTTTCAGCCTCCATGGCCAGTAATCCCATTTCATCAAGAGACCCAAAATCGTGGAATTGTCTCAATTTAGCCTGATTAGAAGATTTCTTGTCGCTTCTTAGGTCCAAAACTCTTAGGCCATAAAATCCATATTTTAATATTTTATATATTTTTTGTATTTTTCTTTTGCAATGGGACTTGCAACCTACAAAAGGCTCAGAGGTCCTTCTTTTCCCTTCATCCTAACTGGGTCCTGGGTACTTAAACCTACCAGTTATCATGATTCAAAATCTTATCCTCTTAAGATTTAACCAACCATTTGGTTCAGTGGTCTTCTTCTGGGACTTGACCAAAATCTCAGGACATAACCATTTAATGGTTCAAAGGTCCGCTGGGAACATTGCAATTATTTTCTCTTAGGCTCAATACTATCAATTAGTATTGACCTTTCTCCCTATATGACCAGCAGCGCTGTCTCCTCATGTATAAGCCATAATTTCCAACTTTGGGCAGTTCTCCTGAATTAGGCCTTTAATCCTGACTGGAAATTCGTCCAACAGGCCCTAGTTTCATCTCTTATTTGGCAACTGATGCTTTTGGATCTTTGTATCTCATCAGCCAACAGTTTCGTCTAATTGTCCAGCTCGTTTTTTCTCTTGAAAACGATTTTCAGCCTTCATGGCTATCCTTAATCACACAGGTCGTTCTGGCCTCGTTTGCTTCATCCAATTTCTCCTAAATTGATGAACTCGTCCTCAGAAACTTCTGACCAGTGATTGAGTGTTATTAAGTCAAACAATCTCCTCCACTATCTTGAATAAATTTCCTATTTTAACTTCATCTCTTCATTGGTATGGCAATCCAATTCTCCAGATTGATTGTTTCTTATTTCGTCCAATGCCTCATCCAAACACTCTCTCTTCAGTACTATTTAAAGCGGATCCAATTTCAACCTGAGTTGATCCTGCTGGTACTCTTCATCTCAATTAGATGTGTGGTGGAACTGGTTTCCTTGCAGCACTAGATATTTCCATATCTAGGCTGCAAGTCCTTTTCCCTGAACTTGAGTATCTTCATTTTGCTTCACTCAGAACTCCACTGCTGAGCTGGGTGAACGACATTGAACGTGATCCTATTCACGCTCTATCTTCATTATTTCCTTCAGTAACTTATTCCAAAATTGGAAACATCTTCTTTGTACAACATTATAATAGATTCCTTACTCAACTACCCCTGTAGTGAGCACCAACTTGTAAAAATTTACTTAAGGATTGATTATCAGTCATCAACCCAGTAACCTTTTTACTGCACAAGTTCAATTTCCTCGTGAACTTCGCGTTGTATAGAATTTATTATCTGATATTAGTATGGAGACTATTATCTGTAGTTGAGTTTGAACTATTATTAGGCCCAAAGCTTTGGCCAGTATTTCCAATTGAATACTCTATAAGTTGTACTCGTAGGGATTTGTAACCTAGATTTCTGTCCACCCAATCTTCGTCCAGATACCCTGGTGACAGTCTCCTTTGGCCCAACACACAGTTGGCAGCTATCCCTGATTGTGGTTACCTTTTTCTCTAGATCCCCGCTCAGATCTCTACTCTTCTCTCTGAGAGTCTTCCAATTATTGCCTTCTGCAATAATATCCTTGAGATGGAACATCACAATGGAAGCTGATAGTCTAATTATACACCAAATTGACAATATTACTAATAATACTAATTATAATAATTATACTGTTTTACTAAATGCTGTTTTTGATATAGTGAATCCCAGGGAATTATATAGTAGGGGACTTGGCTGTCTAACCCTTAGTTGACACCTCTTTGATGAAATGGCAGCCGTTGCCATTAAATCACCCTTCCTCATCTTGGCAGCAATGGTCTTCCCCATCCTGGCTAGGATTCCATTGTTGGACATCCTTGAGACCTCAAACAGAAAGAGTCGGAAAACGTGTCCCTAACGTTTTCCTCTTGATCTAAGCAAACCAACCATAATTGGCTAGCGACCTGCTTAGGTAATGGGACTTATTACCCATTATGGCAGGTCACTTCACCAACCGATTAACTCGCTAGTTGCAGGTGGCATCACTCACCTCACAAATTACTATTCATTCCTGATCTGTTGGTGATAAAACCTGACCAATCATAATTGGTGCACCTGATAGTTAATCACTATCAGATGCCCCTATTTCGTCAGCCACTCCGCCCAATGAGATATTAGGTATTCATCCAGATCGATTCCTGATGGATATGACCAGGTGAATATCCTAAAATCCCCTGAACGTAGTTCCTCTGAAATTCAGGTCAACTGATTTCCAATTCACTTCACTTTAGGGAATTTTCCCCTAGCGACACCAGGTATTCTAGCAGGCTGGGAATATGGGCAGAAATCCCAACAGATAATCAACACCATTTTTTATTCAATTGGGCTAAAATATCCCAAATGGCATAGTCTGAGGTGTCAGTAAACAAGATAGATGATAATTATAATCATGATGCCTCAGGATAAGACGTTGATATAAAGCTGTTTCTACATCATAAAAGCGGCCTTTTGTTTGGTACCCCAATAGAAAGGGGTGTTCTTAGTCAATAGGTGATTGAGGGGTTCACTGAGCTGAGCGAACTTTGGGATAAAACATAGTAATACCCCATCATTACTAGAAATACCTGAATATCCTGCAAATGTTTAGGGGAAGGCATTTTTGAGATTGCTTTTACTTTATCTTACATGGGTTGAATTCCCTCTCAAAAATGGAGTGTCCAAGGAAATCCAATTTCATTTGGAAGAATATACACTCTGAGGGCTTAAACTTAGTATTTGACTTATGTAACCGTTGAGACCTCCTTCAGGTGATCAAGATGTTCGTTGGGTGTTTTTGAGAACAACGTGATGTCATCAATAGAGACGATGACATAAGTAAACTTTAAGTCCTGCAAAATATGATTCATTGCATGAGGAAAAATGCAGGTGCGTTGCACAACCCTTGGGGTAATCTTGTGGGTTGGAAGAGACCCTCACTAATAATAGTGCATTTCTTTGAGCTTGAGAAGAAAGGTCCATTTTCCAATAGCCACTTGCCAAATCCATGGCGGAGAAGAAGTTAGATCCAGAGAGTTAGGACCAGGCGTCATCAATGTGGGGGATAGGATAGCTATCCTTCTTCATGAGGTTATTTAACTTGTGGTAGTCCATGACTATTCAATGACCTCGGTTTTTCTTTTTAATTAACAAAAGGGGGAAGACAAAGGGCTTTGTGAAGGAACAAGTAACTCCGCGTTTAATAACTGCTGGAGCTCCGTCCTTACCTGCAGTTCCTCCACCTTTGACTTGCAATAAGGTTTGGACCTAATAGGGCGGGCATCACCCACATCAGTGGAGTGGCGCCAGCCCTTCATGTGGCCATAGTCAGTATCCAATTTGGATAATATGTCACTATATTCGTCTAGAAGGGTACGGACTTTTTAACTCCTCTGGGGTTAGTTTATCCAAAATATAAACATTAGGCAAGGTACACACCAGATATATATATATGAGTAAGCCCAAATTTTCCATAGAGCCAATGAAGTGGATATGGTCAATGTCCCCCACTGGGAGTAAGAAGCCTCTGCCGATCTCCTGGTGTTTTTGTATGACCATGTCCTTGCGGTGAGGTAGCCCAGTAGAATGGTAATAGGCCTCTGGTAGGCTGGGTATAGTATCCCAGGCAATACACGAGGCTCCAAGGGGCTAACGCCCTCAATACTTACGAGGTGCAACAAGCAATGGTGTGGAATTTTTAGTGTGATTTTAGTGTCAACCACTCTTTGTTCACCAGGCTTAATCAAGACCTTGCCTGCAGCGTAGAAAGGGATCTCGTCCATAGCATCCACTGAATTGGGCAATAACTTTGTGTTGCGCCCATAAGTGGAATAAGGCAAAGTTATAGCTGAAAAGGGATATTTGACCAGGCAAGAGTATTTGTGCTTGCTGGGTTCTTTATTAAATAAGACTAAAGAGAAAACATAGTTGTATAACGAGAGGAACCCATGCTTCATGTTGATTATTCCCTCATACTCAATCATAAACTGCTTACTGATGAGCATATCATATGTATTGTTGTCAAAAGCCACTGCAGGGTCTGATAAGATAAGCTTTTCCAATTCAAATGGGAAGGAAAGAGTATGCCCTGATAGCACGGATATTATTGGGGCATGCGGTTCCAAATTCTTGCATGTATTCCAAGTCAGGCGCTAGCTCTATCTTCTTGATAGCTTAGTGGAGATCACGTTAACTGGGGAGCCAGCGTCTGGGATGGCCATTACTAGGATTTTTTGAATGACCACTTCAACCTTATTGAGTGTTCCTCCAAAGTTAGGTGACAAGGCTAAGACTTCCTTGAGCTAGAAGGGGGAGGTTAGTTTCAAGCAGTATTGGGGTATTTATCCAGGATGGATTTAATGGTATGGACCCACTGAAGAGGTTGAAATAAGCTAGCTAAGAATTGATTATTATCGCTGGCAGTGTCATTAACTTTTGGACACCCTAGAAGTTGGCTGAGGTACGTTTCCTCAGGTATGGTGGTCTCATATACTCCTCCAGCATTCAAATGATTAGGAACCTCTACTTCTGCGGGGGCTCCCAATACATAGTAACCAACATCATCATAACCCCCCTCAGATTCTTCCCCAAGAGTATTCTCAACAACTGGCAAGGCCTTTATGGAAGTAAGGGAGATGGCCCCAAGAGATTGAATGGCCTTATGGCGCACATTTATCAGCTTAGCTGGAGGGGAAGGCACAGCAGCTTTAGTGAGCTTGTGCAGGAGTATGGTATTTACTACCATACAGGTCTTTGATTCATAAGAAGGAGTGATAACCTTTTTAAGTCGAATGGATGAAGCAGGTTTCGCATGGAGGATACTCACAGGTGGGCTCACTCACAACTGTTCAACAGGCGGAAGCTCCTCAATTGTTAGAGCTGAAGGTTTCACCACAGCTTCATTTGTTGTAGCACATAAATGGAATGCGGCCACATCTAACAAAGCCTCTTTGTGTCGCAGATGTTTTTAAAGTAGCATTTTACTGAGATTATATTCCTGGCTAGAGAGGGCTGAGAAGCTAACTCAGTTAACAGGGCGGCGATAGCATCATCAAGGGTGAGCATGTTAGAGGTTGACAACCTTTGCGCAGCAAGGCAAAATCGTTCAGCAACGGCAATTAGCAACTCACCTTCATACATGCTAAGGTACACAAAGGCCTTTTTTTTCCCTGTGTAAACTATTCTTTGATCCAAATTTAGCCAAAAGAGCCTACTTTACCTCTGCCCATGCATGCAAAGGGTCCAGGTAAGGAACTATTATCTCTTGCGCTAGGCGGCTTAAACAAGGAAGGATGTGTTGAACTTTTTGCTTGTCCGTTGCCCCATACATGCCAACTTCATAAACGTACAATTAAGTTGCAATGCTCCCTTAACCAGGGATGTACTTGTCTTCAAAACGCGGTTTTAGTGAGTGCTGCTCAAGATCTTTGAGACGGGATAGAGCGCTTGCTAGTTGCTTTTCCAGAGCAACTAAACGTGATTCAACGTGAAGAGGAAAAGTGGGAGGGTTACTCACGTTTGAGGCCTCTATTTTTGCGTTTTTGTGGTGTACAGGTGTCCCATGTAGTGAGCACCATTATTTAGGAATCCAGCTGAGTTCTTGCTTGCTGTGCCTCACGCCGCTGGATTCCTCAATGGTTTATTTGAATAGGAAATAAGCACTAAAAACTTAGTTTTTATGATTTTTATTAGCAGCGCTGGGAAATAAAGAAAAAAACGATACCCTTCAATACCCAACAGATCAGTATTTAAACTGTATCAAAAGGTCGAGAGGAATTCAATAATAGTTTTGGAATAGCTTAGACTAATCCAAATTAGAAAATATGAAAAAGCAACCTATTGAAGCTCAGAATACTCACTTCATCTTGCCTTAACAACGGATTGGGAATTAAAGGTTGGCATTATGTACCTGTGCACTACCAATTTAATGAGCTTCAGCCAATTTCCATCAGAAAAAATTATTTTACCTTGTGGGACCCCCTCCACGCCTATAAAAGGGGGTGTCCCCATGTAGGTGCTTGAAGGGACCTGGTTGTGGCTGGGGAATACCATTTGATAAACGCCCCAGGGTCCTCTGCGTGATCAGAGTAATCTGACTCTCAATTTTATGGTTGTTGCTCATGTAATATTCGAAATTGTGCTACCCCAATTTGTGGGGTTCCACCAAGAATTGACCATGGTCTTTTGATTGAAGAAATAGTTATTATTATTTAAATCGATCTTAGGTTTGTTGTAAACTCATAAATGGCCAAAATTTCCCTTTTTAGATGATTTTGACCCAAGAGATTCTTCTTTTGCAGCTGAGAGGGAAAATTTCCAACATTGGCCATCTGGGCAAGTTGCCTTAAGTTTCTACTTCTGACATGGGAATTACTAATTTCTGTCTACTCCTAAAGAATACGTCAGAGTGTTTGCCTTCAAATTAATTCTAATATCAAATTTTCGCCACCACTTTACTTCCAAGATTTTTGGGTATAAGCGACTTTTAACTGCCAAAAAGCTGTCATACAGATGGTAGCTTCCCACTTGGTAATCAACTAACCCCTGAACCTTCAGTGTGAAAAACACTGGGAGGCACCCGCCCTAACCATACCACCAGGTAAGTAAATTAACTCAAAGTGGTCATTTAGGTCCAGGTTAATAAAATTCCTCAGAGGCTCCAGTACTTACCAAAATAGTTGCTCTGGATTTTCCTGAAGAGGAGGATAGGGTAGCAGAAAGCAGAAAATAACCTTAATAATTTTTATTGATAACAGATAAAACTAACAGCTCACTATAGGGCTCCTCCCTGGACTTTTTTTAGTACTAGATGGTCCCAACCCAAGGGGGGGATTCCACTCCTCCCTGGACTTAATCGCACCCCAGGATGGCTTTTTCCATCAAAGAATGATGAGGTGTAGTTTTCAATCCTTACCACTGAGGTACATACCCCAAAGTATTCTCAGCAGCAGCATACTTACCAAAATTTTTAATAACAACGCCTGTTCAACTTCCTCAATTCTACATATAATTTTGGAAACAAGTTCGGGTTCTCAGTGGTGATGTGATAAACAGGGATTGCTTTGATGCTGGTCCTGTGAGAGCATCTTTTAAACTCATTTTTTATTCATATCATTTCCATCAAAAATGGCATTTTCAAGCTTCAAAGGCAGAAGCCATGACCTGATAGTGGCTTAAACCTCACTATCCATCACCAACACAGCAGCCCCCCCACCTGATGATGGTTTACCAAGCTGATAGGAGAGAGATTTATAGGAGCAATAACCCCCAGGGCTTTTATTAATTTTGACTCCAGGGTAGATTTACAAAAACCTAAAGTATACCAAAACTGAGAGAGTAGCAATGAGAGTCACTTCATCATTTAAAGTAAAACCAGCGGTTTCAGGTGCCATATTTATAGGGTCTTCTCAGGTGAAACCACTTCAGTGGAATTAATTGCATCATCAATCAGTTACTTGGGGCTAGACCCCTTCTGAACCTCACAGTCACCCAAATCTTAAGGTTTGGAATAAATTGAAACCTCCATTTCTGAAGGAGAACTTGAGTGTTCAGGGTGGTATTTATAGGATCTCTACAGGTGAAACCAATGCGGCTAGATTAACTGGACTTTTAAAAAAAACCTCAGGGCAAGACTTCCATCAACCTTAGGGATCCCTCAAAACTGAATCTATGGAAGCAAAAGAAGCCTCCCTCACAAAAGAGTGCTCTCTATTCCAAGCTGGTATTTATAGGGGTCGGTGCAGGTGAAACAATGCCAGCTAAATTAACTGTTACCTTTCTAGTTGGGGCAGGAAAATCACCCCAAAGAGCTTCAACTAGACGATATAAATTGGCAAGGGGAGCCGGCCATACTGGAGCATTAATTGTGGGAGGATCCAAAGTAGAGTGAAGAAATGGCGTTTGAACTACATCAGACAATAGTAAAGTCTGGCCCCAAATGCAAGATTCAATTAAACACTGCCCCATGGGGCGCCTCAAATTTGCAGAGGGTAAAGAACCTGTAGATGGTTTGGAAAGATGTATGTCAGGATGACATGCTTCCAGGAAATGTTCCAAAACCTTCAAAGATTTATATAATTGTGGTTGTGCCTGGAAAGCAGTAGATACCCAGTCTGATGCATCAGGGGACAAGCAACACAGCAAATAAATGTCGTGGGATGTCATATTTGAGCTATTCAAATTTTTCAGGACAGAAGCTTCAGTAACTAGGGAAACTAAAGCCTGCTTAATTTAATAATATACTTCTGGGGCAGATTTCAGAATATTACAGAAGGTTTTTTAAAGGGTCTGAAACGAAAAATTATGAGCAGGAAGGGCAGGGAAGTCCCAGTCAGCTGTGGCAAGATTAATGCTGAGCTTAATAACAGTAAACTAAATGAAAAGCTGTGGTAAACAGCATAGTAACCATGGCAATTAGTCAGCATACCAAGTTGATGCTCAGAGAGAGCCCTACCAAAAAATGTTATCCACTTATAATAAAGGGGTTGGTTGACTAGTATCAAGAGAGTGTCTGTAACTCTCTCATTACTGGAGTGGTGGTGAGGGATGCCCACCAAACTACCATGAACAACCTGCTAATAACACAAAGAAGAGGCCATGCGGAGTGGGCCAAAACCAAAAGGACCCAAGCTGAGGGTGTATATCATTGCACAAGCAATGAGAAAAACCATAAATGTGAGGACTTGGTTGGACCTCATGGAAGGATTCATTACCAATTGCAGATCTGAATCCAGGTTCTTCAGGGCCTCTATCTGGAGAGGTTAGGTTTTCCCAGAGGGGAAAGAGAGTTGATGGATAGTTTATATAATATGAAATGACCTATACTATTAAGACCTCCTTGGGAGGTTTACATAAAGGTCTGGACAAGGGACCATCTGATAAAATGAAACAAATGGGTTACTATCAGAACAAGTTGACCAATAAAAGGGTGGTCCCAAAAAATCATGATTAAATGACTGGGGGGAAACATCATCTATCAGGTGAATCACTGCACCCAATCAAACTTATAAATGCAACTTCCCATCCATTGTCATACTGTAGCTCAAGTAAGCCCACACTCCAGTGATTGGAGTTTATTTTTCCCTATTTAGCATTAAATAAATTAAACAGGTCTTGAAGCCCCATTTTCAAACTAAATGCAATGACCCAACATAATTCTCCACATAGCTGGTTTATTTTAGTGCCATAGATATAATGCTCATCCAACCATCACTTGCACCCCAGAATCAACTTGGGCACATCTTGCCCTAACCAAGCCTTGGTCCAGGGTATACTTCAGGTCAGGCAGGCCTGCCAACTTGGTCCTCTTTGTAAGTCTGGGGGAGCATCCCCTCTGCCTAGACTGAGTGGTGTTCCCATTCCATACAAAAAAGGGTCTGAGAAGGGCAGCAGTCCCTCTTGTTTCACAGGGCAATCTTGCCCATGTGGTAGATGAGTGATGGGTAACAGTTCTCCTTTTGAAGATTTCACCCCCTATCCCCACAATTGCCTCCACTGAATTAGTATGGTAAATTGAAGTAAATTTGTGCATAAATACTTGACATCTGGCATCCCCATGGGTCTAAAGGTTCTTATGAAATCAATGGCAATGAGCTCTCAAAATCAAGGTCTGGAAGTCTTAAACCTCAGCAACAAAGCCTGATGGGTATGCACATTCAGTAAATGAAGAATCAAGTGTTGAACTCTCAGCAAATCTCGACAATGGCATCAGGCCATTAAAAGGTTGTTGTCAGCTCAAAGCCTGCTTTAAAAGCATTGGGGACAAAGCCCAAAGGGTGTGTACCTACTAAAAAGAACGTGTCCAGTGTTGAGTCCTCAGTTAAACATACCAATGGAATCAGGCCATCGGGAAATATTATTGCTGATTTTAAACTTACCTCAAAACATTGGGATCAAAGCCCAACTGGTATGTACCTTCTAAGATGAATGTGCTTAATGTCAAACCTTCAGTGGAACTCACTGAAGGCACTAAGTCATTGTCAAAGATTGCTGTTAGCTCAAAACCCTCCCCTCAGATATTAGAATCATCATTTGATGAATCTTGCATGACTGAACGGATGCCAAAGCAACTGGGTGCAGGCAGGTTGGGTATCCTGAACCTGTTTCCGCTCTCTTGGGACTTCCCCTATGTGGGGTGGCCATAGGAGGTTCCCGTTGCCTGTTGGGCAAGATGCCATCATGCTAACTGTCAGAAATGTGGTACAACTGCAATTCAGGCATCCAAAGTCAAACTAACAGCAACTTGGCCTGCTGCCAACACTTTTGAAGTCAGTTTAGATTGAATTCATTTTTCCTCCCTTGCTCAAAGTTTGCCAGGTTAGGTCAAATCTTGAGGGCCCTGATCCTATGTTTTGCTAAGTTATTACCCAAATTGATCTATTTAAGCAGTCATAACATACTGAGGAAATTGGCTGTCAATTTTCTTAATTTACTATTCATTAAAAATCTCCCAAATTCCCAATATTTTAATTTATTTCAATTTTTTTCTGAACTCTTTATGGCACTAATGATGTGGCCCCTTGGGCCCCATATTGGCTGGGCAATACCAGATATGATGGTAACTATAGCTCCTACTGCG